>PVKE010048150.1:0-11683 GCA_004027555.1 Craseonycteris thonglongyai | reverse complement strand
TAAATCTTTAAATAAAAAGGTGAGTGAGAGAAGGGGGGAGGCCCCAGAGCAGTCTCCATAGTTGTACATTATTAGTTGTGACATGGTTTCATTCCACACAGGTGGATGTGGGGCCATGCAGAGTGGGAACTGAACTGGAGGCCTCCTGCCTGGGAGGTGAGAGATTTCACCCCAGAGCCATCCTGGCAGTCACCAGTTGCACCACAGTTCAGCAGATAAGATTTCACAGGCTGGGGCCAGATATTGAACCTCACTGGACCTTGTAATTGCTAGGCAAGTGCTCAGCTGCTGAGCTATCTTAGCATCCCTGCATTGTACACTTTTAATGGGTGCATTATATGGTGATAAAAAAGAATTGAGTAATTATGGGAAATATCAGGTTTTTGTTGAACCATCTGATGCTTATTTTACAGGGTAGTATTATTATTTTTATCTTGAATTGCAGATGAGTGTGTAGGATTTGTGTCATTATCTCTTCAGTGCTTAAAGTTTCTAGATGTCTCAATCATGGCCCTCCCTGTTGGACTATAGCTGCCCATCGTACTTCACAGTGACTCTTTCCCTTCTAGATCATTTGCACTGTGTCCCATACCTGTCTGGTGATTAGAATGAAAGTGATAAACTAATGAGTATAATGTATAGTGACTAAAGACAGAACTTATATTTTGACAGATGCCATAACCTGAAAGAAGTGATTAATAGGGAATTGCAGGCCTCATGGCAGGGCCAGAAGGAAAAGTCATTTTGATTAGTGATAGCATTCCAATCCTCTTCAAATCATACCAAATACGGATCTACTAACCCTACCCACCCCCACGTGATGAATTTATGATGGAATCTAAGGTGGTAGCTCTGAGTTTGTTTGGTTATTGACCAGACAACACTGTGTAAGACATCCTTTTATCACTGACAAATTCTCACCTTGAAATGATCACTTTGCCTCTGTAAGACAAATATCTTCCCTTTGTTAGTGAGTTGTACAGAGCTCACCACTAGATTTTAAAGACAGTGACTCTTGTCTTTTGGGCTCAGGCTTGCTTTAGATTTCAAAATAACATAAGGATTTAAAGGTACCACTGGGGGAAGCCGGGATGGCTCAGTGGGTTAGGCGCTCACTTTGCAGCACCGGGGACCGGGGATTGAATCCCGGCCCCGGCCCGTGCGAAACCATGTGCTGAACTGGGAGCTCCCCCAGTTCGGTTCTCTCTCTGTCTCCGTATCTCTCTCTCTGTCAAAAACAAAACAAAACAAAACAAAAACCAAAAAAAAACCAAACCACTTTAAAGGTACCCCTGGAAGAGGGCCCTGTTGGTGGCCAAGGTACTAGCCAAATGTTAGGACAGTATGTGCTTTCGAGTGTACTAAGAGGGGATAAGTTCTAAGATGTGTCCTACTTTTCATACCAAGGCCCTGCCTGGAAGAAGGAGAGAAGTGGGAAGAGCATCAGCATTGGAATCACATGGATTTGGGACGGGATCCCCGCTTGCATTTCTTATTAGCTTAATGAACTTGAACAAATTACCTACCATCCCTGAGCTGCCGTTTCCTTGTTTGTAGAATTGGGAACAGTAATCCTTACCTCACCAAGTTGTGAGCATTACAGGAGGTAACAGCTGTCAAGTGCCTTACACAGCATTTGGCACCGAGTACGAGTTCAAAAATTGTTGTTAATAGTTCCCTTCTTTTCTCAATGCAAGTTACAAATAAGAAACGCCTACTTTGCCCCAGCAACCTAAATGTAAGGAAAGTAAAAATCAGTGGCAGTTCTGTTTTGCCTAGTAATAGAAACAGTAATCTTTTACATTTTAAGAGTTCTTTATAATATCAGTATATTCAATATACAATAGACTCTCCATTAACTGAAACTCAAGCAACTTGCTTGAGTGTTGATTGCTTGAATTCTGGTTAGCAGAGTATCTACTTACGTTTATCTGGTATCTACCAATTCCCATGGGTGCCAGTTAACTGAGAATCTACTGTATATTCATATTCATTATTCTATTTGAGTGTCAGCATAATGAAGTGACAAGGCAGATGTTATCTTTTTCCTGGTGGAGAAAAAAAAAAAGAATCAAAAAGATTAACAGCAATTTTGTAGCAAAATTGGGATTAGAACCTTTGTCTTTTGACTGTTAATTCAGTGTTCTGTCCACTGTACCACTTTAACTGGAGCTTGAATGGTTTTGGTCTAAATAGAATATATTTGAAAACATAAATAGAACATAATATTTGGTTACATAACATCCCAGCTGCTGTGTCTGGTTTAGCAGAAGCTTGAAGAGCAGCCGAAGAGAGTGGGAGGTAAGCAAGTATGTAGGATTGAGTTCCGCATTTTGAGCTGTTCAACAAAAGCGCTAGAGGGTGCTCAGAACATTGGCTAGGACAACACTGAATCTTTAACCCTTGTCTGTTGTAGCTTCTCATTATTCCTTATCACTTCCAGTGACAAAATCCATCCTTTCCAGCACTGTACCCCAACATTCATAACATGGTCCTCCAACACATCTCTCAATGTCCTGCTTACTTGTCTATTTCATACACACAGTGAAACTCCGTCCCTCCTACTGTCTGACTCATTCTCACATCTCAACTCCTCCTGAGACATTTCACCTCTGTCTGCTCTTCTATTTTACCCTTTTGGTTTTGCTGCCTGAAATCCCCATTCATTGGAAGCAATCTCTGCAAGGCAAATAAAATAATGTGGCCAAAAACACTCTGCAAATAACTGCCGAAGATTTATTATTCTGATCCTTTGTATTTTCTTAGTGGTGCATTTTTGCTTCCCAGTCTTACCTAAATCTTGGGCATTCTTTGCCCTGCTGATGTTATTTCCCTCCAAACTTTCTGCAACTTGTCGGTAAAACATTCCTGACCTAGGTGTGTGTGTGTGTAGCTGTCTGTAGTGGAGAAACATTCTTCCCACTTCCCAGGTTACAGGATTCAGCAGAATTCCTGCTCCTTGCATGTTTTTGGAGACCAGGGCAAGTGTCAAAGGCAAGGAAAAGGTAAAAAATTAAAGCAAGGGAGAGAAAGTTTATGAGAAAGCTCCCAGAGGAAACAGGAAGAGAATGGAATGAGATCATGAGTAGAGGTATTTATCTTAGGAAAGGGGACACAAGGATTTTTCTTTATGTGGGAATGATGATAGGGGAAGAACACTGGAAGAAACTCTGAGGTGGAGAAGGATTTTGCAGGGGTAGCTTCCACCTTCTCAGTAAAGCAAAAAGAGAGGTTATTGGCTGAGGTAGCTGAGAAGAGTAGAAACAATTTAAAGTAGTATTTTTGGTAAACATGGTCATGGAACCAGTGAATACGATTGTGACACAGCAATGGGAATGCATACACCACCTCTCCCACCCACAAAGAACCACAAAAATTTTTTTTTGCTCACAGCTTGTTTCTCCTTTAGCGACTCAGCACATAGTAAGGCATGGACAGTATGATACAAGGGAAGGAAAATATGAGGGAGATCCCCCAGAGGAGTCTGGGGGGGGCATATTCATCCTCACTACTGACTGCTCTGCTTCAGGTCCTCATCAGATGAGCACTGCAAATGCCACCAACCAGGCATTCCAGCTTCCAGGTCGTATCCCTCCCAGTTTAGCCTTTGTTGCACTTCTCACTTGATTGTATACTTTAGTTAATTGTCTCAGCCATGAGGCCGTGAGCAACTTGAAGGCAGTGTCTGAGCTTCTCTGTGCCCGTGGAGTCCAGCACAGACCTAGTTTAGTAGGCATCAATACTTGTCCTTTGAATGAATGCCATTAGAATATTATTTCTAAAATATCAATCTGACCATGCTGCTTTCCCTTTTAAAATTGAGGTAAATCAGTAGCTACCATTATGAAAGCTTCAGATGGACATTATAATTCACCATCTGTATACACTACAGAGTAAACTCCACCAAAAGGCTATTTGCCTTAAAAAAAAAAATCAAGTCATCCTTAGCATGGTGCTCTAGCGCCTCTTTGTGTGCTTCCAGAGCTTTATCTCTTGCCACCTTTTCCCATTTCCCACCTGTTACCCTATCTTACGGTAACTTAGCCACACTTCATTAGTACTTGCAGTCCTTAGCAAGCTGTGTCCTCTGACCTCTGTCTTTCACATGCTGTCTCTCCACCTGAAATGCCCTACCTTTCCTTGTCCACCTAGCACAGTCCTGCTCCGTGATACCAGGTTGGGTCTCAAACGTTCCTACAGGTCCCCAGGATGGAGCCACAGTCAAAGCTTGTGGCTCAACCACTTTGATCTTTCTTTTCCCTCCTCAGAAAAATAGCTGAAGCTTGCCCTGGCTTGTCCAGATGTCCCCTGGGTGAAAATGAGTTGCCCTGGGGTTTAAATGTTAGAGTGGGCTTTTCTATCTAGTCGAGATTGTCAGCAAAGGTGCAAGACAGCTAAAAACTGGATAGTGCTACCTTATCTCAAGATCATTTGTCTTTTCCCTTTTGTCCTCCAGTTTGCTAAGGTCCCCACATGGCCCACTGTACACCTCTACTCATTTATACTACCCCCTTAGCTCCTGCGGGCTTTTCAGTATGTGTCATCTCATAGGCCGCTGATGGCACATTTGTTTCTGTTGTTGGTCTTCTGGTGACTTGGGAGTCCTCAGAGAGAGAAATGTGACCTCTAAGGTCCCTAGCCAGTCTCTAACCTGTAAAGGGAAGGGTGACATTTTGAGTAGAGGAAATAGCTTGAGAAAAGGCACAAAGGATAGAAAATCTGTCTGCAGAGTTCTTCCACCCTAGTTCCATTTGTCGTAGTGAGCTACCTAGGCCAGCATTTGATCAGGCCACTACGAGATGAATGGAGGCAGTATAGCACAGTAGTTAACCGTGTGGACATTGTCCAGAGAGATTTAGAGTAAATCTTGGCTGTGCGACCTTGGGCAAGTAATGTAACCTAGGTTACAGTGCTTCATCTGTGAAATGGGAGCAATAGAAGCAATTTTAAGTTTGCTGTGAGGATGTAATTAACTAATAATGTGTGCAAAACACTTCAGTGCCTAACCTGTAGTAACTGCTTATTTGAGCCATTTTTATTGTCATTATTATAATCTAATCATGAAATCTAAGGTGTTGCCAGCTGATAATGGTTCACTGTTTTTTGTCTCATAGGTAATATTCTAATTTTCACAGGAGCCCTTAATCCTTTAAGCCAAGGAACAAGGCAGAGGAACTTTTCCATTATGATGGGGTCCGTGGGTTTATTTCCATGGAGGCTAGCGCTGTATTTTTGTATCTGTAGCCTGAATACTTTCTCTAGAGGTCAAAAGAGAAGAGTTCAGGATTATTCCAAGTGCTCCTGGGATCTGGACAAGTCCAGCTGCAGTCAGAGTGGGGAGCAAGTACCCCACCACACTCACTACTCTTCTTCCTTATAGAACTAGACTCTGGTGTTGTTTTGGGGTGCTGACAAGCCAGTGCCAGGGGAGAGCAGGCTCCTCGGAGTTGGTGTGTGTGTCCATCAAAGTCATCCTGTGACTGAGGCAGCCCAACCAAGTTCTCAGCGTGTTCCCTCTGGCCTCTCCTTTGCTTGTTCTTCTAGAACAACTCCGGGTCATTCTAAGTCAGTTGTAAAGGACTTCTGGGGCCCTGGATCTGGATGGTGTAGAGAAACCCTGCAGTCCGCCAGGGTTCAACCGGGGCCAAGACGGGTGAGGCTGGGAAGCTAAGTGGCGACGTCAAAGGCTCTTTCTGTGCCCGCACAGGGGGCTGGCTGCTGCCGCTTTGGCCAGGCAGCAGGAGCCAGTCCCGCCGCTCTGAAAGCCAGGCCGGTAGTTCCCACGTCGTTTGCTGGTTTGGAAGCAATCAGGCCTTATCACTCACCTTATACTCAAACCTACCGCTTCAGTTTTTAAAATTTCCTCTGAAACTAAAGCATCCATTCACAATAGTTATGTCCTAGCTGAGGACTTTCAATAACAACAACATCAACAATAATAATACTCTTCAGTCCTTGTAGATACTTCGAGTGGGAAAGTATTTTCTGTTCTAACTTATTTATTAATAAATTCAAGTGCCATCAGAGCTTACAGAGTTTTTCAAGGCAAATCAATGCAGTTAAGCCACCCCCACCCCCAAACCAATGTGCTTCTCTCGTGTACACCCTATTCTCAGAAAGAAGAATGTTTCTCTTATCCTTTGTCCTAGCCTGGAGCTTTAAGTATGAGTATCTTTGTGTAGGAGGATGGGGATCGGAGTTTTCTGACCACTATTCATCAATTGATCTGTCCACCCATCCAATCTACTCGTCCCATAAGTGTTTATTTGATAAACTACTAAGGCTGCACATCTGTATAAAGGGATGGAATCCCCTTCGTCCTTTGAGTGGCTTCACCCAGGTCTCACAGAGGTGTGCTCTAACAGGGGTGACAGTGAAGAGACTAAGGGCTGGCGTGGACAGGAGGGACAGCGACTGGGGGCGTTGTTGAAGGCAGGCACGGACAAGCTGTGCTTTTCCAGTTCATTCAAGGTCCATTTCGTCTTCCTTGTGGTTGGGGGTGAGGACGGAAGTTGGCGGTGCCTGGCCAACTGCTCTGAGCCCAGGACTGTATGTTAGGTACCATTGCAGATTCTAGAGCTGACACAGAAACGGAATCCTGGACTGGGCACAGGGGGGCCGTGCCAGCGGCTGGCTGTGAAGTTGGCTTTGGCTCGGGGTTGGATCTGTGGAAGTTGGGGCCCAGGCTCCTCACTCAGCAGCTTGCATTGATCTCCGTGCCTCTTTTGTCTCCTCCTCCTCAGTGGAAGCCTCTCCCCCCTCTCTCCCTCTCTCTGCCTCTCAGCCTCTTCCGCTTCCCTCCGCTTCTAATGAATTAAAATCTCCGAGCCGCCAAGGCTCTGCGCGTTTGACAAAGCTGTCCTTGCTGTTTCAGCGTTTGGCCAGTCAAGGGTATCTTTGCCCGAGTTTGGACTGATGCTGTGAGTGCTGGTGATAGGATTGCATAGCAACACAGGGTGGCTGGCAGAGGGGAGGAGGAGGAGAGGCGGAGGGCAGGGAGGTGGGAGAGGCAGGGAGAGTGTGCTCACAGCAGCTGTCAGCATCCGTGTCTCAGGGACTCCTCTGCTGATTCACAGGGGCAGTCCAGCCCAGCCTCTCCGGACGCAGAAGGTAGGCCACAGAGCACTGTTTTGGAAGCCTCACCCTTTTGGTGCTGGCTGAGGGGAAATGGCTAAGGGAGGGGCAGCTCCAGAGGTGGTGTGTGTGTGTGTGTGTGTGTGTGTGTGTTGTTACACACACGCACACATCTGCTGCCTGCATGTGCCTTTGGGGAAAAACTTGCATTAAAACATAGCCACAATCAAGTGGCCAGCACTTGGATTCATGGGGTGGGGGTGGGGGGCGGGGAGATGCCCAGGAATAGCAAGTCAGGCCAATCTGAGCAACTAAGGACTAAGAGGAAGGCGCACCGTGTGCTCCTTGGAGAGGAGGGAGCTGTTATGTACGTGTGGGTTTGTTTATGATTGTTCTCAGTGGCATGGTTTTTGTCCATGGGTGGATGTGCTGGCAGGAGGGAAAGGAAGGCAGGTGGGAGACAGGAACTGAACTGGGAAGAGAGACAGGTTCCCTGAACGAATGAGTGTCTGGCCCACAGGCAGGACACAGGCAGGCTCCCCCGGAGTAAGCCAGGCTCTGACCTAGGAGCCTGGGGGGAGGCACAGCCTGGTCTCTGCCTTCACTTCCTGGCTCACTGTCTCCCGCGTTGCATGTGGCCCCTTGTTCTCCCCTCACTCGCCTTTCTCTCTGGAGTGCAGAGCTGGGAGCGTTTTGAAATTGGGCATTCCTTCTGCTCTTCTTCCCTGAGAACTGGGCCCGACGCTGTGCGGGGACTGAAGGCAGGTGAAGCCAGGCCACCTGGGCACGGGGTCCAGGAGGGCAGCTGCGGCTGGTCTGGGGTGGAGGAAAGTGGACCTGGACAGACAGCAGCAGCCACAGCTGCCTGCTTCCGCTGCAAAAGGACATACTTTTACGTTTTGTTTTTGATTGTTCAGAAGAACAAAAGCCTTAAAAACAAAACAAACACACAAACAAAAAATCGTTATGTCTAGTTCACCCTAGCTCCTGACTTTTCCAGAGGAATCCGTGCCTCTAGATGGAAGGCCCTCAGGTAAATCACCTTTGAAAAGGTCCTGTGCAGACCGCAAACCTCAGGAGGTTTCTCCTCTGCGATCTGGGTGGAGAGACGGTTCCCTAGAGCCTCGGGGCCTTCTGAAGAAATGCCTCAGCAAAGGCGGTGGTGAGAGGAGGTGATGACTGTCTTGTCCCTGGAAGAAGGAGCCGCTCTTTGCCTGGGTGCGCCTGCTCCACCCTGCAGTCCTGCTTCCTGCAAACTATTTCTGGGGCATGAAGGGACATCAGAAGGGACATAGAGCGCTCTTTCTATGAGTGTTGTTCCCCCAGCTAGTCCTTGCTAAGTAGTTTGCAGCGCCCTTCAGCTCCACATCCATCCAAAACACAGGAGTGTGGCATGAAGCAGCAAGCTTAGCAGAGGCCCAAGAGCCAGCTGCGGAAAGTGCATCTGGGATGCAGCACTGAGGACCATAGTGATGCAAAAGTTTCTCAGGGTGAATCTGCCTTAGGCTGGGCTCTGACTAATGAAGCCCAGGAGCTACCTTTCTAAACTTTCCAGGAGCTTGCAAAGGGAACCCACTTTGTGGAAATCATATGAACAAACTACATTCCCTGACAAAGCATTCTACACACACAGCAACGACTAAAATAGCAAGCAAGCTAAGTCCTTCGAGGACAGCATTTACCAAACTGATGTTCCACAGTACACTGTTCTGAGAGAATGTTAATGGATTCTGTTTTAAAAATAAGGAGTGGGGGTGGTGGTAATGGGGGGTGCTGCATTCCGTGGTCCAATACTTTTGAAAACGCTTTAAAACGAAATTTTCTTCTTGGAGATATAAGCATATGAAAGGTTCCGAGGACCATTTTAAGTAAGTCTGCTGCATTTTATTTAATCTAGTATGTCCCAAATGGATTTGACCAGAGAATACTTTTCTACATGGGAAACACTTCAGCATCTTATAGACACAGTTTGAGAAATTGCTGCTCAAAAAAAGCTGGAAGAAATTGTCACATGGAAAAAAATCTTGTAAGATAGTTCAGTTTAACACTGCATGGTGAGAGAGGGAGAAGGAGGAGGGCGCAGAGCAGTCTCCATAGTTGTGCATCCTTAGTTGTGACAAGTTTCATTCCACACAGATGGGTGTGGGCTGCGAGGGGTGGGACCCAAACCAGGGGCCACCGCATTGGAGGTGAGCACTTTCACCACCATCCTGACTGTTACCAGTTGTGTACCTTAGTTCAACATATGGGTTTGCATGCCGGAACTGGATCCCTGGACTTCGTGGTTGCAAAGCAAACACTCAACCTGCTGAGCTATCCCGACACCCCCAGATATTCTTATGTGAGTGTTGCTATCGGGTATGTATCTAGGATGGAACTGTCCCAATACAGGGTCTGAGAATCTTCACCTTTGGGAGATACCGTCAAATCACTCTCTCAAATGCTTTATTAACTTATACTCCCACAAGCAGTGTATAAAGGTTTGGGATGTAATATGTTAATTGGCTCTTACAATAAAATTCTCCCCATGGGATGTGTCTCTGATTTGGTCACTGGAAAATAAAGTTTATTTCTCAAAACTGCTTGACAGCTAATAAGTTCTCAGGAACCCATTTCATCGTTTCCGTTTGTAATAAGGGGCTTGGCCTAGATAATTTCTAAGATCCCTTGCAGCTTGACAATCTGAGTCTCCATGTTTTATTCATGAAGTGAGAGCATCGGAAGCAGAACCTTGGTTTCTGACTACATTGCAGAAATAATTCCAGGAACACATAACAAGTGTTGGTACAGATAACGTGTGTCTCGTCTCTCTGTGCCAGGCTGTCAGGTAGAAAGGCAGCGCTGTGATGACAGGGCTGGTGTGCAGCCTTCCCTGATGGCAGAGAGGAGTCGAGCACCCAGGAAAGGGGTTCTTCCCACTGCCTTGTTTCTTCCCCAGCTTCTCATGATTTAGATGTCTTCCTATTCCTGTATTTCTTTCAAGAATAATACTAAATGTTTCTTGTAAATATTTACAGTAGACTCAGTGAACTGGCACCCATGGGGCTTAGTAGATGCCAGATGAATGTAAACAGACTCTCTGTTAACAGCAACTGTAGCGACTAGCACTCTCAGGCAACAGGCAAAGTCTTAAGTAACTGGCAAAAAATTGTTACCAGTTGCTTGAGTTCCAGGCAACAGAGACTCTACTGTGTACACACACACACACACACACACACTGTATAAAGTCAAAAGGCAAGTCCCCCTCCTATGACTCTCCAGAAGTAATGTTGCTAAATAGTTTTACGTGTCCTCGCAAACTTTCTTTCTGTGCATAGACACACATAGATTCTTTTTTCAAAAGGTTCCTTACAAAATTGGAGTTCTACTAGACATATTATTCTGACACGTGTTTTCTTTTACCTAAAATATCTATCTCCGACATCTGTTCAAATGGAAGCACACAGACCTACGTCTTTCTTTATAACAGCTACATAACATTCCATTGTGTGAGTGGCTACAATAACAGATAAGATTTAAGTACTTAGTCTCCTGTTAAAAGCTATGAATTAAGTCCTTGCAACAAAGCTATCAGGTGAGTCTTTTTGTTATACATTTTACAGATACAAGGACTGAAGTGAGGTCAGGGAGGTTGGCCGAATTTGTACTGATAAATGGTGGAACCAGGATGTAAACCCAAGCTCAGGGCTGGCACCCTGAACTGTCATGCTGTGCCACCTCTGTGACTTAGCCCACTTAACTAGACCCTTCGGGATAGACATTTGAATCCATTGCAGAGTTTGGCTATTGTAACCAATGTTGCACTATGCAACCTCGTCTACCTCTGCAAGTATGTCTGTAGGATAGGTTCCTAAACTTCTCTGCTTTATAGGTGGAAAGAGCTCATTCATTCATTGAAATAATACTTACTGATCTCTAAGGCACTGGGGAAACTCTCAGGTCAAACTAGGGGCATTGACCAGAATTCAACTTCTCGGATGTCCTAGGAAGGTTATTGAAATGTTCTGTAGGGTTTGCCAGCTGGGTGCTACCCCAGACCCCAGACTCACTGCATCATGTTTGTTCTCAGTTGCTCACATTCTTGCCTGGGTAGTGGCATGACTGCTTCAGCTTGTGGGCTCTCACCTGGTGGCCCATAGCCCAAAATCTTCTTTACTTGCTAGGAGTCAATGACTGCATTGCCTCAGAGCCTGGATTCTAGAATTTACAGAGGTGGAGCAATGTACCACTGAAGAACTTGTATTCTGTGGGATGCCAGGATAGCTCAGTAGTTGAGCACTTGCTTTGTAATCACAAGGTCCAGGGTTCGATTCCTAGACCAGGCCCATGCAAACCTATATGCTGAACTGCTGCATGACTGGTAAGCACTGGAATGACTTGGAGATGAAGGTTCTTGCCTCACTTCTGGTTTGGTCCTGCCTGGCACAGCCCCACATCCACCTGCATTCACCTGTGTGGAATGAAACTATGTCACAACTAATGATGGACAACCAAGGAGACTGCTCTGGGCCTCTCCTCCCTTCTCTCTCTCTTGCTCTCACTCTCTCTCTCTCTCTTTCTCACCTCCACTCAAAACAATAAAATAAATCTTAAAAAAAAAAAAAAAAAA
>PVKE010048149.1:0-11691 GCA_004027555.1 Craseonycteris thonglongyai | reverse complement strand
GCCCTGCTCCACAGTCCCTGTTCCACTTTAGGCTCTGTGATCTGATTAGGGCACTGTGTGCTGTCCCTTGAGTTCGGATGTTAAATTGTCCACAGTCTTGTGGGGCTTCCACGCTCCCTAGGTCTCGGCTTCCAGCCCGCCCTCGATCCAGCTCCACTTTGACCATAGTCCCCCAATCCCCCTTTGTTTTTGCCAGCCCGGGCCGCGCTCCGAGTCTCTGCCCCGGAACCGCTGCTTCCCTTTTCCTCTCCCACTCTCCCCTTTTTTCTCTAACCTTTGTGTGTTGTTCCGTGTTGTGTGGTTCTCTTAGTTGAGGTTTCTTCTCAGGGTTTCCCCCATGGATTCCCCTCTGTTCACAAGGCCCTTCCCAGGCAGTTATCGGCGTTCTCCTCTCATGCCGCCATCTTGGATCTCGGCTTCTACCTTATAGAATGCATTTGGTGTTCTAAACTGATTTCTGGTTTCATCTTGCCTTTTCTATTTTTATTCTATCTGCTCACCAGTGATCACTATCCCTATAAGAATTTTCTTACTTTCTTCTCTTTCAAATTTTATCATGTATTAAATATACTGCAATGTCCTTGGAACAGAAAATAATAAGAATATAAATTAATAAAATTCTGATGTAAGCTCTACTTAAATAATCCCATCTTCAAAATCTTTTCTGGGGTATATATTAATACTTCCTTAGTCCTTTTATGAGAGAGATTTTCCCTGATTTTATAATGCAATGTATGCTATAGCTTTTGCTTCAATATGGTGGAGAAACCAATGCATATATTTACCTTCTTTTTTTGTTTGTTTTTGTTTTTAAAGATCTATTTTATTGCTTGAAAGAAGATGAGAGAGACAGAGAGAGAGAGAGAGAGAGAGAGAGAGAGAAGAGGGAAGAGGGAAGGGCCCTGAGCAGTCTCCATAGTTGTACAACATTAATTTTGACATAGTTTCATTCCACACAGGTGGATGTGGGCCTGTGCATGGCAGAACCTAACTGGGGATCCTCTCGCATGAGAGGTGAGAACCTTTGCCACCATCCTGGCAGTTACCAGTTGTTGGTTTGCATGGGCTGGGGCTGGGATTTAATCCCCAGACCTCACAGTTGCAAGGCAAGCACTCAACCTATTGAGCCATCCCAGCATCCCCTTTTATCTTCTTTTATTGCCAAATGCTAGTGAAATGATGCTATATACATATAGAAAGGGGGACATTAAAAAATA
Source organism: Craseonycteris thonglongyai (assembly GCA_004027555.1). Classification (NCBI taxonomy): domain Eukaryota; kingdom Metazoa; phylum Chordata; class Mammalia; order Chiroptera; family Craseonycteridae; genus Craseonycteris; species Craseonycteris thonglongyai. Next base: position 10,474 of record PVKE010048149.1, on the reverse strand, counting down.
AATGCAGAGAATTAAATGTGGGCATGAGAATAGAGTGGGGCTAGGACCAGTGGACTACAGATTGAAATTCTGGTGGCCTGAAACTAGAAGAGATGGGTAAAATACAAATGAGAAAGTAGCTACCTGCAACTACTTTTCTAAGCCCAGGAAAAGGCTATTGTTGAGGTGAAAGCCTTTCTCCCCTCAGGAGTCCTAGGTGTGTTCCAAGTTAGTAAGTATAAGAGCAGATTGTGCTGTGTGGGCACTTTATAAGGCAGTTAATTAAAGGGCCATCTGCTGAATATTAGGACAGATCCCTTATTTACTGCCTGTTCCTCTTTACTCCTGTCTTCCTTTAACAGAGTATCTCCTGGGGGAGCCAGGATGGCTCAGTGGGTTGAGTGCTCACTTTGCAGCCCCAGGGTCCAAGGATCAAATCCTGGCCCCAGCCCATGTGGGCCCATATGCTGAACTGGGGGGTGCCCCAGTTTAGTTCTCGCTGGAGAGACTTTCCCACTTGGGATGTCCTTGGTTCAGCCCTCAGCTTGTGGGACTGTGTCTCTCAATGAAGAGGCCTCTGGCTTGGTTTCCATCCTGCGTGGCCCCTGCCCATTGGTGTGGAATAAACCATGTCAAAAACTGATAATGTACAACTATGGAGACTGCTCTGGACCCTCCTTCTTCTCTCTGTCTTTGTCTCTCTCTCTTTCTCTCTCTCTCTGTGTCAAAACAATAAAATAAATCTTAAAAAACAAAAACAGAGTACATCCTGCTAGACTACATGATTCCCCACCCTCACCTCCCAGACTGGCAACCATGGTGTAGATCAACTTTTCACTATAACATTTAAACTGTCCATGAAGGGAGGCTTAGTTTGAATATTTGTGCTGCAGAATAGAGACCTCCTATGTTTGCATGGAGAGCAGTATGTGAACTTGTCAGTGAATGTACCCTGACCACAGAACTTGTAATCAGCTCTCTCATTCAGTGCAATGACTTGTGGTGGGAAATCAACTTGTCTAATGGTAGAGAAATTTTCACTCAGTATTTTTTAGTAAATTAATCTAGTTATCACTCAAAAATACTAAAAGTCCATCAAAAATCTTTCCAACTTGTTTAGCAAGACAATGACACAAAGAAGAGGGATCAAACAAATGTAACTATCAAAGTAATTCAAGAAACAGGATAATTAAAAAAGTTGTAATACACTTCTTAGAGGGATTTGAATTGACATGATATTCTTAAATACTGAGGATGCTGCTATAAAAGTAATTAGAGTGCTTCAACAGTGCATATACTAAAATTGAAATGATACAGAGAAGATTAACATGGCCTCAGCATGTGGATGACACTCAAGTTCCTGAAACATTCCATATTTTTAGGAAATGGCAACTCCTACTATGACCAGGACACTGTATACTTAAATATAACATAAAGGGTAAAGAAAATTAAAAGAGAGAGAGAGAGAGAGAGAGAGAGAGAGAGAGAGAGAGAGAGAGAGAAAGACAATTTGCTATTGCAACGTGGAAATGAACTCACAGCATAAGTAGGGATAATCTGCAACAACAATGACATAAAAGGGGAGGAGGTAAAAGTCTGAATTTGTAACAGGGAATGGAGTTAAGATGCGTGCTGAAGAAAAATGATGACTGTGTATATGAAACTTTCTTTTGCAGAAACTTAATGCTTCACTCAAAAAAAACAAAAAACAAAAATCCAGAACAGACATATAACATAAGAAAGAAAGAAAGAAAGAAAATAGAGGAAAGAAATAATATAATACCACCAAACTAAAAACCAGACATACACACAAAGGCAAAGAAACAATAAAGACATTGAGCTACCAGAAAATGTAAATGGATTGAACTCAAATAAAAAGGAACAGAGTAGCAGATTAAATAAAAAAATCCAAAACCCAATTAATATGATGCCTTCAAAAGACACACCAGAGCTGCAAAGACAAGTACAGACTCAAATTGAAAGGGTGGAAAACAATACTCCAGCAAATGACATACAGAGAAAAATGGGTATAGCCACATTTAAATTTGGCAAAATAGACTTCAAGGTAAAAAAGTTAACAAGAGACAAAGATGGACATTTCATAATGATAAAGGGGACAATACAACAAGAAGACTTAATATATCAATATATATGCTCCCAATCAGAGAGCACCAAAATATATAAAGCAACTACTAACAGAACTAAAGGCCAAAACTGACAAAATCACATTATAGTAGGGGACCTAAATACACCATTGACAGCAATGGATATATTATCCAAACAGAAAATTAATAAGGAAATACCAGCTTTAAATGACACACTAAGGGATGCCAGGATAACTTGGCAGTTGAACGCTTGCTTTGCAATCATGAGGTCTGTGGTTCAATTACCAGCCCTGGCCTGTGCAAACTCCATATGCTGAACTGCATACAACTCGAAACCACTGGTAAGTCTCAATGGTGAATGTTCTCGCATCCCATTTGGGAGGCCTCGATTTGGCTCCTGCCCTATGTGGCCCCTTGTCCACCTGTGTGGGATGAAACTATGTCATAACTAATGATGTACAGCTATGGAGACTGCTCTGGGCCCTCCTCCCCCACATTCTCTAAAAACAATAAAATAAATTATTTAAAAAAGTGACACAGTAGACCAAATGGGCATAATTGACATATACAGAGCATTTCATCCCAGAAACCAAACTATACACTTTTTTTTCTAGTGCACATGGAACATTCTCAAAAATAGACCATATGTTGGGACCAAAAACTACCCTAAAAACTACCCTCAACAAATTTAAGAAGATTTAAATGATACCCAAACATATTTTCCAACCACTTTGAAATTGGAGATTAACTGCAAAAAGAAAGAGGGAAAACCTACAAATATGTGGAGATTAAACAACATACTACTAACGAGTGACTGGGTCAAATAAAAATAAAAGGAGAAATCAAAAGATATATAGAAACAAATGACCATGAATATGCATTGTATCAATATTACTGGGATGCTGTGAAAGCAGTAATAAGAAGAAAATTTATATTACTACAGGCCTATCTCAAGAAACAAACAAAAATATTTAAAACAACTAAACATTACATCTTAAAGAACTAGATAAAGAAGAACAAATAAGGGGATGCTGGGATAGCTCAATGGTTGAGTGTTTGCCTTGCAATTGCAAGGTCTGGGGTTTGATTTCCAGCCCTACCTTTGCAAAACCACATGCTGAACTGCAGTGTAACTGGTAGCCACCTGGATGGCTCAGTGGTTAAGGTTCTTGCTTCTTATGTGGGAGGCCCCCAGTATGGTTTCCACCCTGTATGGCCCCACATCCACCTGTGTGGAATGAAACAACTAATGATGTACAACTATGGAGACTGCTCTGGGCCCTCTTCCCTTCTCTCTCTCTCTCTCTCTTATCTTCTCTCAAACAATAAAATAAATAAATAAATATATATTTAAAATAAGAACAAATAAAACAGTCAACAGAAGGAAGGAAATAATAAAAATTATAGCAGAACTAAATAAAATAGAGAACAGAAGACAGTACAACAAATTAGTACAACAAAGAGCTGGTTCTTTGAGAAGATTAATAAAATTGGCAAACCCTGGTTAGACTCACTATGAAAAAAAGATAAAGGAGGAGAAGTTATGAGAGATACCACAGAAATGCAACGGATCATACAAGTATACTATGAAGGACTATGTTCCACCAAATTCAGTAACTTAGAAGAAATGGACAAATTCTTAGAAATAAATAACCTTTCTAGACTGAATCACAAAGAGCTGGGAAATCTAAATGGACCAAATAACAGTAAGGAAATTACAGCAATCATCCAAATTATCCCAAAAAGCAAAAGTCTACGACCAGATGGCTTCACTAGTAAATTCTACCAAACATTCAAAGGTCATCTCATATCTGTCCTCCTCAAACTCTTGCATAACATTTAAGAAAAGTTAATACTTTGTGACTCATCTTATGAGGCCAACATTACCTTGGTAAGGATAACACAGAAAAAGAAAACTACAGACCAATATCTTTAATAAATATGGATGTAAAATTTCTAAACAAAATACTAGCAAATCAAATAAATTATACATTAAAAAGATTATATATCACAATCAAGTGGGGTTCATTCCAGGGGTGCCAAGATGGTTAAACATATACAAACTGATCACTGTAATAAACCACATAAACAAAATAAAGAATAAGAATATAATGATTATATCAATAGATGCACAAAAAGAATTTAACAAGATACACCATCTACTTGTGATTAAAACAATAAAATGGGTATAGAATAAAAGTACTTCAACATAATCAAGGCCATATAAACAAACCTCAGCTAATACCACACTTAATGGTGTAAAATTGAAAGCTTTTCTTCTATAATTAGAAACAGGGCCGGATTCCCCCTGTCACCACTGTTGTTCAACATAGTATTGGAAGTCTTAGCCAGAACAATAAAGCAAGAGAAAGAAAAAAAGACATACAAATTGGGAATGAACAAATCAAACTGTCACTTTTTGCAGATGATATGGTTCTTTATATAGAAAACCCTAAAGACTCTACCAAACAACAGTAGCAGCAACAGCAGCAGCAGCAACAACAACAACAACAAAACACATACAGTAAAGTTGCAGGATATAAAATCAATGTACAAATATCCACTATGTTCTTATATAAGAGTACTAACAATTAAATTTCAGAAAAAGAAATGAGAAAACAATTTATTATGAAATTGCAACTAAAAGAATAAAATACCTAGGAATAACCTTAAAAAAAGATGTGAAAGATGTATACATTGAAAATTATAAGACATTATTAAAAAATAAAGTTGAGGAAGACACAAAGAAATGGAAAGATATTTTGTGTTCATGGATTGAAAGAATCAACATTAGAATAGCCATATTACCAAAAACAGTATACAGACTTAATGCAATTCAATAAAAATCCCAGTGGCATTTTTAAAAGAAATAGAAAAAAAAAATCATTAGATTTGTGTGGAATCACAAAAGATCTCCTAAACCAAAGCAATCCTGAGAAAAAAGGAACAAGGCTGAAGGCATCATACTCTAAGACTTCAATTTTGTGTACAAAGCGACAATAATCATAACATCACGATGTTGTCTGAAAAACAGACACATAGACCAATGGAACAGAACTGAAAACTTAGAAATAGACCCAAATATGTATGGGCAGATAATTTTTTATAAAGGGGCCCAAAACATACAATGAAAAAAAGAAAGCCTCTCTAATAAATGGTGCTGGGAAAATTGGAAAGCTAAGTGCAAAAGAATAAAACTAAATTTCTGTTACCATATACCAAAATTATGGTAACCCCAAATGGATCAAAGATCTAAACACAAGATCTGAAACAATAAATTGCGTAGATGAAAACACAGGCGCTAAACTTATGGACCTTTGGTTCAGAAACAATTTTATGAATTTGTCAATAAAGACAAGGAAAGTAAAAACAAATATAAATGAATGGAATTATATCAAACTAAAAATCTCTTCAGAGCAAAAGAAACCGTCAATAAAACAAAGAGACAACCAACCTAATGGGAGAAGATATTGGCAAACAACACCCCTGATATGGTGATAATATCCAAAATATATAGAGAACTCATGCAACTCAACAAAGACATAATGCAATTAAAAAAAATGGGCAGAAAATCTGAAAAGACAACTCCCTCAAGAAGACAAACAAATGGCCAATAGATACATGAAAAAAAGTTCAACTTCACTAGCTTTTAGGGAAATACAAATCAAAATCAAAATGAGATAACACTTCACGCCTGTTAGAATGGCTATCATTAGCAAATCAAGTAATAACAAGTGTTGGAGACCTTGTGGAGAAAAAGGAATTCTTATACACTGCTGGTGGGAATATAAATTGGTACAACCACTATGGAAGGCAATATAGACGTTCCTCAAGAAATTAAGAATAGAATTACCATAAGACCTAGCAATTCTTCTGGGTATTTACCCCCAAAATCTGAAAACTTTTGTTTGTAAAGACATATGTACCCTTATGTTCATTGCAGCATTATTTATGGTGTCCAAGACATGAAAACAACCAGAGTGTCCTTTGATAGGTGAGTAGATAAAGATGTTGTGCATGCATATTATACAGTGGAATATTACATGGCCATAAGAAAAGGTGAAATACTGCCATTTGCAACAACATGAATGAATTGTGAGATTATCATGCTAAGTGAAATGAGTCAGACAAAAAAAGGTTAAGAACCAGGGAAGCCGGGATGGCTCTGCGGGTTAAGTGCTCACATTGTAGTCCCGTGGACTGAGGATCGAGTCCCAGCTCCAGCTGGTGTGGACCCCAGTTCCCACCCTTTGTGGCCCCTGCCCACCTGTGTGGAACAAAACCGTGTCAAAAACTGATGATGTACAACTATGGAGACTGCTCTGGGCCCTCCCCCTTCTCTCTCTCTCTCTCTGTCTATCTCTCTCTCTCTGCCAAAAACAATAAGATAAACCTTTAAAAAAAAAAAAGCAAAGAAAAAAAGAAAAAATAAAAGGTCAAGAACCATATGGTAATGTATATGTAGGAGATAAAACTGAAAGCAACAAATGAATAAGACAAAGGAAAAATCATAAACACATCAACAGTTTAGTGTTTACCAAAAGATAAGGGGGCATAGGGTTATAATAGAGGGTAAAGAGAGTCAAATATATGGGGATGACTGTATTTTATCATTTCTTATTGCTGAGTAGTATTCCATTGTGTAAACGTACCACATCTTCTTTATCCAGTCATCTATCGAAGGGCATTTTGGTTGTTTCCATGTTCTGGCCACTGTGAACAGTGCTGCAATGAACATGCGCGTACAAACATCTTTAAAGATTAAGGTTTTCAGGTTTTTTGGGTAGATGCCCAGTAGAGGGATGGCTGGGTCATATGGTAATTCCATTCGTAGTTTTTTGAGGAATCTCCACACAGTCTTCCATAGTGGTTGTACCAGTTTACATTCCCACCAGCAGTGTATGAGGGTTCCTTTTTGTCCACAGCCTCTCCAGAACTTGTTATCCCTTGTCTTGTTGATTATAGCCATTCTAACAGGTGTGAGATGGTATCTCATTGTGGTTTTTATTTGCATCTCCCTAATTGCTAGTGAAGTGGAGCATTTTTTCATATATCTGTTGGCCATATGTATGTCTTCCTGAGAGAAGTGTCTGTTAAGGTCATCTGCCCATTTTTTAAATTGGATTGCTTGTTTTTTTTCTTGTTGAGTTGTACAAGTTCTTTGTATATTTTTTATATTAGCCCCTTATTAGAGGCATTGTTTGCAAATATTTTCTCCCAGTTGGTTGGTTGCCTCCTGGAGAGGGGATAGAAGGGGGGAGGGAGAGTTGTGGGGGGAGGTGGGAGTGGACACCAGATATATGGTGGTGGAGGGGGACCTGATTCTGGGAGGTGGGCACATAATTGGATGCGTGGGTGATGTGATGTGAACTTGTACTTCTGGAAACTACCTAATTGTTACCAAACAATGTCACCCCATTAAATTTAACAATAAAATATAATTAAAAAAAATAAATAAAAAAAAGAAAACATCTTATAATAAAAAAAAAATATATATATATATATGGGGATGGAAGAACTGATTCTGAGTAGTGAACACAATGCAATAAGTAGATGAAGCATTATAGAATAGTATACTTGAAACTAAATAATTTTACTAACCAATTTCGCACTAATAAATTTAATAAAAATAAAAGAAAAAGTAGAAAACAAAGAAGAATGAAATATTTTAAATATATGCTTGCTGGAATGAAAACAATTGTTCAGTAGAAGGGCTGGGAAAAAATCAAGGGAACATTCCAAAATATGAGCTAAAAGCCAAAAATAAGTAAAACAAGAGATAAAAATTTATGAGGCATGGTGTATCAGCATAAGTGCTTCATTATATCTATCCACCAGGGGTTTCAGAGAAAGAGAACAGAAGAAATGAAATAAAAATAAAAGTCTTTGGTCTCCTGAAAAATGACAGAAACCTTCAGATTGAACAGGTGGGGTTGACTGAGACCAGATGAACTTATCGTGGTGAAATTATAAGACATCAAAGGAAACAAGAAGATTCTAAGTGAGAATAGGTTCCCTACAAAGAAATTACAATCAGAATGGCATCAGACTGCTCACATTGGATGCTGGATGATAACAAAACAATTCTGTATGGTTTTGAGAGAAATTGATCGTAAACTCTAATGACAAACTGTCAAGTGTGGGGCATTCCAGAGATATTTCTAGGGATAAATGGACTTAACAAGTTTATCTTTTATATATTATACCTGTTATTAAAAAAAATTATGTGAAAATTAGTTTGTGTGAAGAAAAATGGAGTGTAAGAAAGAAAATTGTGAAGTTTCAGAGACAGTGAACCTGATCCATGGGGATGCTGGGATAGTTCAGCAGTTGAGCACTTGCCTCTCAATTGTGAGGTCCAGGGTTTGATTCCTGGCCTCAGCTCTTACAAACCCATATGCTGAACTGTGGCACAATTGGTAACCTCTGAGATGGCTTGGTGGTGAGGGTTCTTGCCTCCGATGTGGGAGGCCCCCAGTTCGGTTCCCGCCCTTCATGGCCCCATCCACCTGCATGGAATGAAACCATGTCACAACTAATGAGGTACAACTATGGAGACTGCTCTGGCCCCTCCTCACTACTTTCTCTCTCTCTTCCTCTTCTCTCAAAAACAAACAAACAAACAAACAAACAAATAAATAAAAGAAACAGTGAACCTAATTCAGTATGTAAATGAAAAGAAATCTTAGGGAATCAGCTGTCCAGTAGGCTTGAAAAACAATTGCTCCAAGTGGAGCTGAAAGTTAGGAAGGAGGTTGTATTAAAAAAAGAAGGAAGAGTTGTTTTTTTTTAAACAAAGAGTGTGGTAAAACTGAAGTGATATTCAGCTACTTCACTGAAATCCTTTTCTCAGCCCCAAAGGCCTTAATCTCTTCGTGTTATTTACCCATCTCTTGTTCTGGCTTATTCCTATTTTGGTGTTCTTTCTTGCTATTCTTCTACCTATGAACTAAATGGTAAATTTAGCCACCACTGTTACATCTCTTATTAGTAATGAATGCTTATAATATAGTTGCAGAGCAATTGTATTCATTCAGATAAATTTATTCTTTCCTCAATAGATGAAGATATTTACTTCTTTTTGTGATTGGTTGTTATAGAAAGCAAAATGCCTTGGGGATAAACTAGTTTGGCTGTCAGGAATAATGTCTGTCTATATCCTTTAAAACCACAAAGGTAAGAATCCTATTACTATCTACTTATTTCTGCTCAAATTGGCTTATGATTGCTACATTAAAGACAGGAAATTTCTCATTAATAAGCATGACTAACCCAATCTGATGTAGCCTATAATGTAAAAATGAGACATAAAAAAGTCATTTTCAGGTCCAGGAAAGCATTACTGCTAATTTTGAAAGCTCATGAGAGTAAGTTTATTAATCACAGTCTCAAAAACCTCTTTTTTTAAAAAAGAAGATCTGTATTTCAATGTATAAGGTGCTTTAAGAGATAGCATTTGCGTTCAAATGAATTTACTGTGGTATGGTCAGAAGGCATAGTACTAAACATTCTACTAGTCTAGAATGTAACCCATCACTAATTTTGACCTTTTTGTAGACTTTTATGAATGGTATAGAAGAGAATAAGAATTGGTGGTTTTAAAGGCTCATGGTTTCAGCCTAAACTTTTATATTAATTTTAAAAGGTAAGAGTTTCGGGGGGAAATGAGATGTAAATACTGCTCTGCTGGACCCTCCATACGTGTGAGAAATGACAAGAGAGATTTCTAGTTGGAGAACCATTTTTATTTTCTATTAATGAAGAGTAAAGGAACTCTTTCAGAATTTAAATTTATTTGGTAGGACTGTAATTGAAAACAATTTTTGTATCAGCTTTATTGATGTATAATTTACATACCATAAAGTTTTCTCAAGTATACAATTCAGTGAGGTTTAGGAAGTTTCAAGAACTGTGCAACTATCATCACAATCTAATTTTAGATGTATTTCATGCCTAAAAGTAATCTCCTGTCCATTTGCCGTCACTTTATATTCCCACCCTTAGTCCAAGGCAATTACTAATCTACTTTTTGTCTTTATAGATTTACTTATCCTGTATATTTCATACAAGTTAAGTCATACAATATATGATCCTTGGAATTTTTTTTTCCTTAGCACAATGTTTTGAGGTTCATTGATCTTATATCATATACTTGTATTTTATGTTCAGTATGGATGTTGTATCAGTATTTGTTTTTATTTTCAAAGCAGAACATTTGGGCTAACTTCCATTTTAATTTTTTTATATGTATCAGAGTTCACACTGATTGAAAAGAGACCATAACATATTGAAAAGATAATATAAGCTGTTACAAATATATCTTTATATACAAATTATCTTACATACAAATTATCTGAATGTTCAAAATAGAGAGGTTTTGGTTTTAGATT
>PVKE010048148.1:0-11684 GCA_004027555.1 Craseonycteris thonglongyai | reverse complement strand
TCTTTTTGTCTTCAGTGCATATTTATTTCTATTTTACTTTTGACAGATAGAGAGAGAGACAGAGACAGAGACAGTTAGAGAACCGAACTGTGGGAACTCCCCAGTTCAGCATGTGGGTCCTGCCTGGGCCGGAGCCGGGATTCGATCCCCGGTCCTCGTGGCCTCAAAGCGAGCGCTCAACCCGCTGAGCCGTCCCGGCCTTCCCCTGTTTTGACTCTTGATTTGGAAATTTTTTGGTGGGGGAGAACTGGCTGACTTCCATTGTGCACTTTGACACTTTGTTTCAGGGTCATATTGGTACACCCATGTTTCATCACCAGGGATAACAAGACCCAAAATATCATCTTGCCTCTCCAAAAGGTCTTGGCAAATTCAAGCTCTAACATTCTCACAACAGCACATAAAACCACACAACAATAATGAATGCCACTCAGCAAAACACTGCCACACGTCACCATGAACACAGCTGTGAGACACAGATATACCAAGGTTATGAAACCTTACCGAGTTGTTTGTACAGTGCTGCCCACGTAAGTGCACAGGGGCAAGTTCGTGAACTTAATTGTCAGACCTGTACACCTGGAACCTATGTAATTTTAGAAACCATTGTCATCCCAATACATTCAATAAAATAAAGAAAGAAATAACGGAAGGAAGGAAGGGAGGGAGAAAATATATTTGGTTTTTGTCCCCAGTTCCTGGCACAGAGCTCCTAAAACCCTAGGAATTTCCTGAGTCTTGGAGTGTTTTTTGTTACTCATAAGGAGCCCCTATGAGGTGACATAGAAAGGGCGCCCTTAGGTAGCTTTAGGATGAGGGCTAGTCTCCAGAAAGACCACATGATTAGAGGATGGAAACTTTCAGGCCACCGACAACCTCTGGGTAGAAAAGAGGGGCTAGAGATTGGTATAAAAAGAAAGACATAGGGGAGGCCAGGATGGCTCAGCAGGTTAAGTGCTCGCTTTGAGGCCCCAGGGACTGAGGGTTGAGTCTTGGCCCCCGCCCGTGTGGATCCACAGGCTGAACCCCTTCAGGAGGCCCCCAGTTCGGTTCTCAGCCCCTAGTTCGAACCCTAGCTCAAGGGGCCATGCCTCCCATGCAGGAGGCCCCCAACCCAGTTCATACCCTGCAGGGCCCCGCCCACCTGTGTGGAACAAAACCATGTTGAAAACTGATGGCATACAGCTATGGAGACTGCTCTGGGCCCTCTCCTTCTCTCTGTCTGTCTCTGTCTGTCTCTGTCTCTCTCTCTGACTCTGTCAAAAAATAAAATAAATCTTTAAAAAAAAAAAAAAGAAAGATGTAAAGAGAGAGTTGGCAAACACACCCAGGTACCACCATGCTGAAAGGGTGGGACAGCCCAGCTTCATGGGACAGAAGTTCCTGCTCTCAGGACCCTTCCAGACCTCCCCTCATGCACCTCTCCCTCTGGCAGTTTATTTGTTTCCTTTACAATAAACCAGTACCATCCAACATCCCTTCCTGGGGTCTGTGAGCCCTTTCAGCAAATCATTAAGCCTGCGGGTGGGGGTGGGGTCTTGGGAACTGTGAGGGTCCAGAAGGAGTCACCCCAAGATATGCCTCTGTGATATGCAGATTGTTTTGAACTAAAGGCAACTTTTAGCCACAGGCTGAGAATCTTCTGCCCCTCCTCTTAACTACCTAGAAGAATTTGAATTAGAGGCCTTGCCCATAAAATATTATCAAAGATAACTCCTTTTTTCTGCCCCACCCCAACACTTTGCCCTAGAGATAACTTCTTTTTTTAAGATTTATTCTATTGTTTTTGATAGAGAGACAGAGAGAGAAGGGGGAGGGCCCAGAGCAGTCTCCATAGTTGTACATTATCAGTTTTTGACATGGTTTCATGCCACACAGGTGGGAGCATGGGAGGCATGCCCCCACAAGCTGGGGGCCAAACCGGGGTCCTCCTACTTGGGAAGCTCACCCCTGCGAGAACAGAAATGGGGGCACACCCAGTTCAGCATATGGGTCCGCACGGGCCAGGCCAGGACTCAGTCCTCAGACCCCAAGGCTGCAAAGTGAGTGCTTAACCCACTGAGCCATCCTGGCCTCCCCAAGATAACTTTTTTTGACCCATCTATAGGGCAGGGCAAATTTCTATTTACTAAAAGGTCTGCTCTTCTTTCCCTGCAATGACCTTTCAAAGCCCCCACAGCACCTTACCCCATCCCTCACTCAGATGTCTTATATACCCCTATTCCCTTTCTACTTCTGACTATCTCATGCATGTGGGATTCCCACACCTATGTATGTATTACATTTGGTCATTTTCTCTTGCTAATCTGTCTCATGTCTATTTGATTATTGGACTAACCAGAATAACCTTGAGGGTAGAGGGAAGTTTGTTCTTCGCCCACAGAACCCTTTATTTATAGCCATTGGGTCAGCTCACAACTACAGTTGGCCCAGGACTTGGGAATGGTGTCTGAAGTGGGGGTGAAACTGAGCCTCTTAAGTTGTGACACAAGCCCCCAAGTATAAAGATAGTGTCAGAACTAACTGAACTGTTGGACACACAGCTAGTGTCAGAGAATCGGTTGACATGGGAAACACACACATACTCACACACACATTCAGTGTCAGAAAACATCCTAGTCCTATTCTGAGGTTCCAGGTGGATGTGAATTTGGAGGGACACTATTCAACCCACAGCAATAAAACAGATATATAGAAAAACTGAGATGATGGTGGTGCCATGAATGATCGAAGTGCGGAACACAGCCTGACAAGGAAACATCTGAGTCTGGCTCTGTCACCACTCTGTGTCCTACAGAAGTGGACTTCACCCTGAGCCTGTGTCTCGTGTACACCATTACTATGACAAAGAGTCACCTATTCACTTGCCAATGCTGCCCAATAGACTAAAAGTGTATGCACTCCCAGAATTCCTATGCTGAAATCCGAACCCCCAATGTGATGGTGTTAGGAGGTGGGGCCTTTGGGAGGTGACTAGGTCATGAGGGTGAACCCCCATGAATGGGATTAGTGCTGCTAAACAAAAAATATTAACTTCTACCTCTAAAATCTTATTGAAAGAAAGGATTTAATAGGCCATTACTAAGAAAATAAAAAAGATTAATCTTGGAGATGCCCGGATAACTCAGCAGTTGAGCACTTACCTCGCAATCATGAGGTCCAGGATTGACTCCCAGCCCCAGACCATGCAAACCCATATGCTGAACTGTGGTGCAACTGGTAACTGCCAGGATGGTGGTGAAGGTTCTCGCCTCCCATGGGGGAGGCCCCCGGTTTGGTTCCCGTCCCGCAAGGCCCCACATCCACCTGTATGGAATGAAACCATGTCACAACTTCTTTGATATACATTATACAACTATGGAGATTGCTCTGGGCCCTCCCCCTTCTCTCAAACAAGAATAAAATAAAATAAAATAAAGTAAAGACTGATCTTGGGGCATAGAATCTAAACCACCAGCAGCATGGCTAGATAGGAAAGACAACATGGCTGTTGTTCCAGAGTTTTGTAAGCATTTTTTATACATCCAGTGGGGGAAGAAAGATGTAAGCTGTTCTGGAAGGATTTACATTAGCTAGAGACACAGCGGGTAGCTCAGGATGGGCACAGCACAGTCCTTGGCAGAGTCCAGAGTTCATAAAGCTCAAGTGTAGACAAGTGGAGGCTCTTGGGGGTCAAGGGTGCCTGGCTATTCTCTCTTTCTAGATAACCTCAGATAAGCCACCTGGAAGTTAATTTAATAATTCCAACACACACCAAGGTGTGTGAGCAGTCTTTGTTGGTTTTCACTGCAGTTGTGATTAACCCCTTTTTGTCTCTTCCTTCCACCCTCTGGCCTGCTGTAATTTAAGTCAGGACATCGCAGAATTTTCTCCTTGCCAGTGCCCTTATCAAAGGGACCTCAAGAGCTCCCTTGTCCCTGAGGCCATGTGAGGACGCATGAAGAAGACGCCACCTGTGAAGCAGGAAGAAAGCCCTCACCAGACACCGAGTCTGCTGGCACCTTGATCCTGGGCTTCCAGCCTCCCAAACAGCAAGAAATAAATGTCTGATGTGTGCAAGCCGTAAAGCGTTCTGTTATAGCCACCTGAACAGACTAAGACAGCTGAGTACCTGCTGACAGCTAGGTGGGGAAGCTGCAGAGCATGCGCAAGGGGCTGCGGGACAAGTAGGCTGCAAAGGGGATGGACGTGGAACCACTGTCTTTCCACCGCTGCCCTTCATCTACCAGGACAGTCCCACCTGCGAAATGTGACACCCATGTTCCGTATAGCCTCCTGTCCCTGTCGGGAATGGTAGCCTGTGCCCCTCTGCACGGCTCCTGCCACATCCACCGCCTTGAGCGGGAAGAGTCAAGGTGCACCAGGCCGGCAGCGCCACCTAGAGGCCAGGCGGCGAATGGCCAAGGCCCTGATCGCTGTAACACTCTTGGGGGTGGAGTCAGCCGAAGATGCCGTGGAGAGCCCAAGAGCAAGCACCCCTACTCACTTCTCCAATGACAGAGAAGCAGGCTCAAGAGAGACATCACGGGTGTAAATGTCCAGCTGCTCTATCGAAAGAACTTTCTAACGACAACTCAGAACAGGGCTCAGGAAGCGGCCCTGCGACCCTGGGCTGTTTGCCTCCACCTTTTCTCAGGAATGCCCAGCGGAGAGAGCAGGCCTGCAGAAGAGCTCCCGGGAGCACTAAGAGAGAAGGGGATGCTAGGAGAAGCATAAGAGGCGGGAGGCACTTTCAGATCGGAAAACTAAAGGTCAGAGAGGTCCGGTCATTTGGCCAAGGCTGTGCCCTGGTCATACAGGGGTAAAAAGTAGACCTTGAATCTGCACCCCCTTGCTTTCATCCTAGCCAGCCACATCGGCTCCAGGAGGGTGAGGAACCTCTTTGCTAGAACCTAGTTACCTCCTGCTCCTTCCCTCCCCCCCAGGATGTGCCCCTTTTCTGATTCTATGGTCACCTCATCCTAAACCCACTCCCAGGCACCACCTCCCTGCCGCCAGGACTGCTGGTAATGCCAGCCACTAAACTACCAAGCAGGAATAACAGTCTCCAGGTCTTTGAACTTCCAGTGGTCAAAAGTTCAGGTGGTACAAGGTATTGAACCAACCAATCTCCATTCTCCAGCCCTGTCCCTGCCAGGGCAAGTGAGGTCATGAAGCCTCATGATGGGAGGAATAAATGGAAAGTCCCCTGCCAGACAGGGGTAGGCAATTAGAGCTCTTTTCCCACCTCAGCCCCCAGGACAATTGGTCTTTGCCAGGCTCTGAGTCAGCAATGGTCCGGAGGTTTAACACCTGCTGGGCAGAGGGATCTGATTCCCCTGGAGGCCCAGTGGTCTAGACCAGTCCCTTCCAAAAGCAATTTAAAGCGAGTCAAGTTTAAATAGTCTAGTCACCACAATGAGGAAAGTAAAAAGGAACAGGTGAAAAAATTTTTAAGTTTTTTTAAGAGATTAATTTTTTGTTTGAGAGAAGGTGAGAAAGAGGAGAGGAAGGCACAGAGCAGTCTCCATAGTTGCACCTCATTAGTTGTGACATGGTTTCATTCCACACAGGTGGATGTGGGGCTGTGCAGTGTGGAAACCAGGCTGGGGGCCTCCTGCATGGGAGGCGAGAACATTTGCTGCCACCCCAATGGTTATCAGTTGAACTACAGTTCAGCATACAGGTCTGCACGGGCTGGGGCTGGGATTTGATCCTCAGACCTTGCACTTGTAAGGCAAGTGCTCAGTCTGCTGAGCTATCCCAGCATCCCCCACAAAGTTGTGGTTGTTTTTTTTTTAAGATTTTATTTTATTGTTTAAGAGGCAAGAGAGAGAGAGAGAGAAGGGAGGAGGGCCCAGAGCAGTCCCACAATTTACATCATTAGTTGTGATGTAATTTCATTCCACACAGGTGAACATGGGGCCATGTGGAGTGGGAACTGAACTGGTCTCCCACATAAGACGCGAGAACCTTCACCGCCATCTCAGTGGTTACCAGTTGTGCCACACACAGTTCAGCATATGGGTTTGCGTGGACTGGGGTCAGGATTCAAACCCCAAACATCATGTTTGCCAGGTAAGCACTCAGTCAAAAGTTTTTTTAGTAGAGATGAAATTCACATACATAAAACTGCTTAAGGTGTATAAATTCTGTGCCATTTTGTACATTCACAATGTTGTGCAACCACCACATCTGTCTAGTTTCAATACTCTCATAACTAAAATGAAACTCTGTTCTCATTACCATTAACTCCCCAGCTCCCACTTCAGCCCCCCAGAGGAGTAACCATCAGTCTACTCCTGATCTCTATAGATTTGCCTGTTCTGGATATTTCATATAAATGGGATCATATAATATGGCACCTTTTCCTCTGGCTTCTCTCATTCAGCATCATGTTTTCAAGGTTCATTCACATTGTAGCATGTATCAGGACTCCATTCCTTTTTTTTTTTAAGATTTACTTTATTGTTTTTAACAGAGACAGACAGAGAGAAGGGGGAGGGCCCAGAGCAGTCCCCATGGTTATAAGGCATCAGTTTTCATCATGGTTTTGTTTAACACAGGTGGGCGGGGGCCTCACAGGGTGGGAACTGGGTAGAGGGCCTCCTGCATGGGAGCCACACCCCCTTGAGCCAGCGGCAGAACTGGGGGGTGAGAACTGAACTGGGGGCCTCCTATATGGGAAGCACACCCCAGTTCAGTATATGGGTCCACACGGGCCAGGGCCGGGATTCGATCCTTGGTCCCCGGGGTGGCAAAGTGAGTGCTTAACCTGCTGAGCCATCCCGGCTTCCCCCTTCATTCCTTTTTTTTGTAATTATTATTTTTTGTTGTTGTTAAATTTATTGGGGTGACATTGATTGATATCAATTACATTGTTTCCAGGTGTACAACTCTACATTACATTGTCTATACATCACATTATGTGGCTTCATTCCTTTTTACAACTGAATAATAATATTTCATTTTGTGGATGAGCCAGATTTTGTTTAGTCGTTCATCTACTGATGAATATTTGAGTTGTTTCTACCTTTTAAGGATCATGACTATGTATATATATATATGCACATTTTTGTTTGAATACCTGCTTTCAATTCTTTTGGGGTCTAGACCTCAGGTGGAATTGCTGAGTCTATGATAACTCTGTTAAGTTTTCTGTGGAAGATAAAATTATTTTGAATAATATTTATTTAATGCAACAGAGCCAAAATATAATCATTTCAACATATAATCAATATGCACAGGACTGAGGTCCTTTATATTCTCTATTGCTTACTGAAGTTATTGAAACCCAACGTGTATTTTTCACTCAGAGCACACCTCAGTTTGGACTAGCCACGTTTCAGGAGCCACCTCTGGCTCCTGTCACCACCCTGGACAGCGCAGGTCTAGCATCACACCTCTCAAGCTCTGTTTTACCTGGGCGTCACCCCCACCACTGCCCACTGGTGTTCAAGGGCAGGATCCCGCTCATCTGTGGGCCTTGGTGCTGGGGTAAGTAGGTGACACCTGTGTAGTAGGGTCTCCAGTCCTTGCTTTGCCACCTACAGACACATACATCCTGCCATAGACGGAATGTGTTCACCCACATTCATATGTTGAAATCCTAACCTCCAATGGGGTGGTGATGGGAGATGGGGCCTTTGGGAGATGATTAGGTCATGAGGGTGGAGCCCTTGTGAATGGGATTAGTGCCCTTATATAAAAGAAACCCCAGAGAGCTGCCTTGTCCTTCCACTGTGTGAGGACACAGCCACAAGAGCGGCCTCACAGACACCAAAGCTGCTGAAGCCTTGATGTTGACTTCCAGCCTGCAGAACTGAGAAAAATTCATAAATGTCTGTTGTTTATAAGCCGCCCAGTCTATGGAATTCTGTCATAGCAGCCCAAATGGACTAAGACTTGTCCCAACCAGGGACTGATAAACCAGGAGGACACATGGGGGCTACCTGGCACTGTGGGGATGCACATGGCGACAATCCCAGTGGCACACGATGATGCTATAAAAACAAGAGCACATGACTGTGTGCCTCGGGAGGACGTGGGTGCCTCAGGAGTCCTGCAAGAGTTACCTGGCTGCAGAGGCCAGCACACACCCAGGGAGCCACCTTGGCTTCAGCTGCCTATGAGCAACCATGAGTCAGGGTTTATCTACGGCGTTGGTACAGAGCTGGGGCAGGTATGGAAAACGGCCTGGGCAGAGAGACCCCAGGTCAACAGAGACCCGGCTGGAGCTTCTGCAAGGTTGCTTCTTGGGGAAATGTTCCCAGCTTCTTGGGGCGTTCCGAGACTCTGATTGATTCATCCTGGTGAGGAGCCCACAGTGGAGGTGGAGAAAGCAGCCTTTAAATATAGCTCGGCACCATCTGATGCTGCGGGGCTGTTGGAAGGAAGCCAGCGGCAGCCCCTGACGTGGCCAGCTTCCCTCCCTGCTGGGTTCACCCACCCACACACACACACACCGCCTCTCTGCTTTCCTCCCCTTCCCTTGCAGCCTCAAACAGCCAGACCCAGGCTCAGATGTTTAGGCTTTCTGTAAATGTGAGATATAAAAAGAACCATGGGGCGGGCGCAGGGATGGGGAATGGCCACTGGCTTGCTAAGAAATGCCACCCCCACACTGCCCCTAGCACTGCACACAGACACCCTTGGAGAGGAGCAGGCGTGCGCTTGCATGCAGACACTGTGACAAGCTGGCTTTAGAATCCGGCAGAAGGAGGCTAAGCCAGTTGGGGGAAAGCCAAGTCTGACTACAAAGGTCTCTCTCCTCGGCCAGAGCTGGGCCCTGGAAATTGCAAATTGTGCCGATGCCCCAGCTGAGGAGGGTCAAGCCTGCCCCAAGAAGGTACCTCCCTCCTGGAGCACAACAGGGCTCGAGCCCCGGATTGACTTTCCCAGGTTCTGAACACATGTGCAGGATGACTATGCAGTAGCATCAGGTACCTGTCCCTCGGCCATACCTCCATCTGAGGCTACTTCCACTCCCCGTTCCTTCCCACATCCAGGTATCAGCAGCTCCCACCCAACTGGCCCCCAGGCTGTCTGCCCAGGTGCCCGCCTTCTGACTCAGCCTGCCTACACTCCCTCACAGGCAACACTGTTCCTTCAAGTATATATTGAGCACCAACTGTATGCCAGGCCCAGGTCCAGGAGCTGGGGATGCCCAGTGATGGGCACGTCTGCACCCTCATGGGCTCACAGTCAGATAAAAGGAGGCAGAGGGCACATCAGCAAAACGACATCAACACACCAGAAGCATGAAAATTTTAAGATTTACTTTTATTGTTTTTTGACAGAGAGAGCAGTCTCCATAGTTGATATTAGTTTTCCATATAGTTTCACTCCACAGGTGGGCGCAGGGCTGCTCAGGGCAGGAACTGGGCCGGGAGCCTCCCACATTGACCCCGGCAAGAACTGGACTGGGAACACACCCCAGTTCAGCATGTGGGTCCGCCTGGGTTGGGCCCAGGACTCGCTCCTCAGGCCCCAGGGCTGCAAAGCAAGCGCTTAACCTGCTAAGCCATCCCAGCTTCCCCTAGAAGCATGAAAATTATGAATTACAATTGGGACGTATGTTGTAGAGAAGCAGCTCAGAGCACCGCAGAGGTCACCCTTCCTCGGAAGGGAAAGAGAAGGTGTCCCCCAGGCCTGGAGGATGAGGGGTTAAGTGAAAGAGTGTTCCTCTCACTTTACTGTAGGTCTCACCTCCAGCCTGGCCTGGGCAAAGCCGAGTAGAGTGCTGCATGAATAGAAGAAGGCAAGCGTGAATATGGCCACAGCATGCCAACTTTGCAGCCATCCGGGCCAGAAAGCAAACCATAGCACCTTCGCTTCTTTCCTGAGCCACCTCAGGAAAGCCACTTAACCTCTCTGGGCCTCAGGCTTTCAGCTGGAAATGATCCTAGTAGTGAAAACTATAAATGCTCCTGGCGCTGTGCAGGGCATGCCTTCACTTCTAGAGCTTCCCTCGGTTATTCTCACTCTGTCTCCAGCAACCTGGCCCTCGCTGGGGAACTGGGAGCTCTGTCTTTAGGAGGGAGAAGGTAGGAGTCTCCCCAAACTGTCTCTGGGCCCAGGCCTCAGGCCCACACTAGGGACTGCTCCTTCTCTCTCTCCCCCTGACCTAAATATATTACAACCTCAGAGACATCCCACACCTCACACTCATTTCCGCCTTCCTGCCCTAGTGGGGTACCAAAAAAAAAAAAAAAAAATTCCACTCAAGGTGCGGGCTGGGAGAGGAGGAGGAAGAAAAGGAAGAGGAGGAGGAGGGAAACCTGGTGTGCCTGGTCCCGAAGATGAGAGGGCTGAGGATGAGGGGGACCCCCCACCAACCTGCACCCAGTTTCTCTACTCCGTCCAGCAGCTCTGAGTCACCAGGCCGGCAGCTGCTGGTCCGGAGCCAGGGCTGGGTGGGGCTTGAGGGCAGGAGGTGGGTGGGGAGACCTACTTTAGCCTCTGGTTTCTCCTCCCAGCCCCCAGGGGCCCTGGAGAGCCCACACCCTGTTAATCCCGGAATCTCCACGCCCTCTGGCTCTCAGGGTCACTGCTACCGCCCCAGCCCGCCCCTGGGAACTAGGAGGAAAAGGACTGTCTCTCTGCTGACGCCACAGCCGCCAATCAGCTCAGCAAGCCCACCCACCAGCGGCCGGGGAGCTGCCCCCTCCCTCCAGGCAGAGAATGTTCGGCCCAGACCGGTGGTCCTGCCGGCCCCATGGCCCCCACCCCAAGATGCCAGAACCTGCCAATCATTCCCACCACCAGACTCCAGCCAAATTTGGGGAAACGCACGCAGAGCGTTAGGCAGGACAGTGGAAGGCAGGTGGTGAGCCTGCCCTGCCCCCCTCACCGTGCAGCCCCATCTGGGGACATTTTGGGGTGCCATGACAACAGGTGGAGGCTCTACTGGTACTCAGTGGCTGGGGGGCCAGGAATGCTGCTCAGCATCCTCTGAAGCACAGGCAGCCCCTACCTCAGAAAGTGATCCAGCCCTCAATGTCGACAGTGAGAAACCCTGTAGAGAGAGCCCTCAGTTCAAATCCAAGCTCTGGCACTTTTCTGCTGCAAAGATTCTACAGAGCAGCAGGCAAGCTATGTAACCTCACTGTGCCCAGTTTCTCCCATGTGAAATGAGGGTAATGCCCCAGCAACTCTGCTGCAAGGACCCCACGTGAGTCACTTCATGTAAACCAGCAAGCAAGAGGTGGTGGTGTTGTCAGCTGTAAGTGCTCATGCTCCGAGTCCCACAGGCCCAAGTTCAAATGCGGCATTTATCAGCCGAACTTGAACAAGTGCTGTGGCTGCCTGTCTTGGGTGACACAGCCTCGGTGTGTGCTGGGGACAGAGGAGTGCTGAGTAAATGTTTGCTGAGCCTGACAGGGGATTAGGGGGTATAAGACCTGGTTTCTGGGTACCACAGATGCCATGGTAACAGGACAGGATGGGTTCGAGATGCAAGAGGTTTGGGGGAGATTCAGGCTGGCCTGGAGTGAGAGGCCAACAGGAAGGCAGGAGCATCTCGCCAAGGATCTTCCCCCAGCTTTCTAGAATATACAGGCTGGCTGCCAGGAGGGGAGTCAACGAGAGCAGGGGACAGGTACAGTGGGGCAACCCAGGACAATCAGAGGAAACTCTAGCCCTTCAGAGGGTGGGGCAGTGTCCCCAGAACCGTGTGTGTGTGTGTGTGTGTGTGTGTGTGTGTG
>PVKE010048147.1:0-11685 GCA_004027555.1 Craseonycteris thonglongyai | reverse complement strand
TCACCAAGCTATTGAGTGTGTCCATAGGTCTCTGTGTCTTTGTTACTTTCACTTTTATATTCCACCTATAAGTGAGGTCATTCGACAAAAATTATAGCAATACATTATTCAGCAATACATTAAAAAGATAATATACCATGATCAAATGGGATTTTTCCCAGGATGCAAGGCTAGGTTGATATTTACAAATCAATCTACATGCTACACCACATAAAAAAATTAAAAATAAAAATTATATGATTATATCAAAAGGTACAGAAAAAGTGTTTGGCAAAATGCAGCATCAAATTATGATAACAAGTCTAAGTAAAGTGTGGATAATAGAGGGAATATACTTTTATATAATAAAGGCTATATACGATAGAGACACAACTAACATTATACTCCACAGTGACAAGCTCAAAGCATTTTTCTTAAGACCAAGAACAAGACAAGGATGTCCACTTTTGCCCCTTATAGTCAACATAGTATTTGAAGTCTTAGCCACAGCAATCAGATAAGAAAAAAGTAAAACAAAAGGCATTCAAATTGGAAAATAGGTAAGACTGTTATTATTTGTAAATGACATGATACCATATATAGAGAACCCTAAAGAGTTTACAAAAACAAGCAAACAAACACACACACACAAAAACAAACCTATTAAAAGTATTAAATAAATTTAGTAAAGTATTAGGATACACAAATAATGTTCAGAAATCCATTGCATTCTAATATACCAACAATGAACTATTAAAAAGATAAATTAAGAAAACAATCTTTTAAAAAATTGCATCAAGGGGGAAGCCAGAATGGCTCAGCTGGTTAAATGCTCATTTTTCAACCCCAGGGACCAAGGATTGAATCCTGGTCCTAGGCCGTGAAGACCCATATGCTGAACTGAGGTGTGCTTCCCATGTGAGAGGTTTACAGTTCAGTTCTCACTCCCTGATTTGGCCCCTGGCTCAAGGGGTGTGCCTTCTATGCAGGTGGCCCCCAGCCCAGTTCCCATCCTGCATGGCCCCTGCCTACCTGTGTAGAATAAAACTATGTTGAAAACTGATGAAATACAACTCTGGAGACTGCTCTGGGCCCTCCCCCATTCGTTCTGTCTCTGTCTCTCTTTGTTTCTGTCAAAAGCAAGAAAATAAATCTTTAAAATTGCATCAAGGAAAAGGCCTAGGAATAAATTTAAACAAAGAGGTAAAAGACCTGTACTTGTAAAACTGTAAAATAGTAAAGAATGAAATAGAAGATACAACTAAATGGAAGGCTATACTGTACTCTTGGGTCAGGAAGAATTAACACCATTAAAATATTCATACTGCCCAAAGCAATCTACAGATTTAATGTAATTCCTATAAAAATACCAATGATATTCTTCACAGAACTAGAACAAATAATCTTAAAATTTATATGGAACCACAAAAACCCCTGAATACTCAAAGAAATCTTGAGAAAGAAGAACAAAGTTAGAGGTATTAGGCTACCTGATATCACACCATACTACAAGTCTACAGTAATCAAAATAGCATGCTGCTGGCGTAAAGAAGACACATAGATCAATGTAACAGAATAGAAATCCCAGAAATAAATCCATGCCTAAATGGTATGGGGAAAACTGGACAGACACATGCAAAAAATGAAACTGGATTGTTTTATTATACCAACTTTAAGAATAAGCTCAAAATGGACTAGAACTTAAATGTAAGACTCAAAACCATAACACTCCTAGAAATAAATATAAGCAGTAATAATATTTGGATATGTCTCTTCAGGCAAGGGGAATAAAAGAAAAAATAAATCATTCTGACTACATCAAACTAAAGATTTTTTTTATGGCAAAAAGCAAACATAATCACCAACAAATAAAAAGACAGTCTACTTAATGAGAAAAGATATTTGCCACTGATATGTACATAAGAAATTAATATTCAAAAATATATAAGGAACTCATACACCTTAACATGAAAAAATTCAAACACTCTAATTAGTAAATGGTCAGAGGACCTGAATAGCCATTTCTCCAAAGAGGAGATACAGGTGGCCATTAGTCATGCGAAAAGATGCTAATTATCACTAATCATCAGAGAAACGCAAATTAAAATTACTGCAAAATATCACCTCACTTCTGTCAGAATGGCTGTCATCAAAAATCAACAAACAAGTGTTGGCAAGGATGTGGAGAAAAGGAAACCTTCATGCACTGTGTGTGAGATTGAAAACTTGTGCAGCCACTATGGAAAACAGTATGAAGTTTCCTCAAAAATTAAAAATGGAACTACATATGACCTAGCAATTACACTTCTGAGTATTTAGCTAAAGAAATCCAAAACACTAATTTGAAAAGACATATGTACCCCTATGTTCATTGTGACGTTATTTATAATAGCCAGGATATGAAAACAACCTAGATGTTCATTGATTAATGAATGGATAAAGAAAATGTAGTACAACATATCATGTGATACCATGCAGACACAATAAGAATGAAATTTTGCCATTTGTGACATATTGGATAGAC
Organism: Craseonycteris thonglongyai; assembly: GCA_004027555.1. Lineage (NCBI taxonomy): Eukaryota > Metazoa > Chordata > Mammalia > Chiroptera > Craseonycteridae > Craseonycteris > Craseonycteris thonglongyai. The sequence goes on along the minus strand of PVKE010048147.1, from coordinate 9,182 downwards.
CTAGAGAGTATTACGTTAAGTGAAATAAATCAGACAGAGAAAGACAAGTACTATATGATTTCACTTTATGTGGAATCTAAGAAAACAAAATAAATGAACAACAAACAAACTAATTGATACAGAGAACAAATTGAGGGTTGCTTGATTGGAGGAGTATTCGTGGAGTGGGTAAAAACGGGGAAGAGATTAAGATGTATAAATTGTCAGCTATAAAAATAGTCATGATGATGTAAAGTACAGCATAAGGAATATATTCAATAATATTGTAATAACTATTCATGATGTAATAACTATTCATAATATAGTAATAGCTATTCATGGGGTCAAATGGGTACTAGATTAATATATTATATAATTATATGACATTGTATGTCAACTGTAACTGAAAAAAAAAAAAGAAATTGAAGTAGACCAGAACAAATGGAGTGACATACCATGTTCATGAATCAGGACACTCAACATGGTAAAGATGTCAATTGTACCCAAATTTATTCATTGTAAAGGGTGTCCCAAAATTTACGCAAGAAGTAATTTTGGTAGAAAACACAGGTTTATAATTAAAAATTGTAAGTTTTCATTGCTCAACAATGAAAACACATTGTTCTTTCGTGTAGCGCTCCATTTTTAATAACCCTGAACTGTCAGCTGTCACGCTATCTTTTTTTTTCGTTGGCAACAATTTACCGCGCAAATGACGCAAAATTCAAAATTTGCGTGAATTTTGGGACACCCTTTATATGTAATAAGGAATTTAGCCTCACCCAAATAGAGCTCTGGTTATTGCCATTGGCTCACTTATTAACCCATTTCCCATTAAAAAAAAAGTGCAGCTTTTTGCCACATTCACTTAATTTTATATAAGCACACTCTTTGAGGTGCTTATATAATTTGCAATGTGAAAGTAAAATAGAAAAACTGTTTTCAGAGTTATTTCTAAACAGAACTTATCCTTAATCCTAATGTAACAAAAATGTACCAGATGATCATCAGTATGTAATTATGTTTCTTACATAGAGGAATGCTATGTTTTCTAGGATTTGACATTTTCAGTGATCAAGAATTATGGTATTTTATAAATGAAAATACCACACAACTAAAACCAGGATGTTATAAAAGGAAAAATGTCATTGTTTCTAAAGACTATCAGTATATTAGAGCGATGCAAAAGGAATAGTAAAAGTGAGATATGTCATGGCAAAATTTGGAGGTAAGTTTAACACTGTAATGTTTGCATTATCTCAGGGTAAATAAATATTGCAGCTGTGAGCACAGAGCACAGCTGGTGAGTATTCTAGGAGCGAAGGGGAAATAGGTTTACCTTTGACATTTCCTAGTGTCTTTGTTATTCTTATTGAGCCCCTCCAGGCACACCTGAAAGATTATGGCAATGAGCTTCTTTTTGGTAGGCTCTTTGAACCATGTAACATAAGCCCAAAATCCAGGGAGTAGGGTTGTGGCAGGGATAGAGATTGAGTTCAGTCACATGGGCAATTAACCAATCATTCATGCTTACATAATGAAACCTCAATTAAAACTCTGGACATGAAGCTTGAGTAGACTTCCATGGTTGACAGTTGTGTGTATGTATTGTCATGCATCATGGCTCAGAATATGTGACACTATCTGTAGCTTCAAGGGCAGAACATGACCCATCCCAGACACTGCCTTTGGTGCATCTTCCTTTGGCTGGTTCTAATTTGTATCCTTTCTTTGCAATAAATGTGTTTAAGAATGTAATATTTTTCAATGAGTTTTAGGAATCTTCCTAGCTGATTATTGAATCTGAGAGTGGTTTGAGGAAACTCCTAAACTTATACTTGGTTTCAAAAATATTGAACAGATTTGGCATTCTGAAGGATTTTGCTCTCAAAAACTTGTAGTTTGGCTAACTCTAGATAAGAATTAGGGAAGGGGATGACTCAGTGGGTTAAGTGCTCACTTTGTAGCCCCAGGGACTGAGGATCGAATCCTGGCCCCAGCCTATGTGGACCCATCTGCTGAACTGGGGAGTGCCCCCAGTTCAGTTCTCACCAGGGTGAGACCTTGACTTAGTTCCTGCCCTGCGCAGCCCCGCACCCACATGTGGAATGAAACTATTTGCAATACATAGGTGATGTAATGCAGATTTGTACATCTGGAAACTATCTAATTGTTGCCCATCAATGTCACACCAAAACATTTAACAATAACCCCCCCCCACACACAAAACAAATAACAACAACAAAAAGAATTAATGCAGTTACTATAAAAATTTCAGGATCAAATTCTTGTATAGGTAACTTGATTCTAAAACTTATATAAAAAATCAAAAAGAACAAGAATTTCTAAGACAATTTTGAAAAAATAAAAAGTAAAATTAGAAGACTCACACTATCCATTTGTTAAGAATTACTAGATAGGTACAATTACCAAGACCATATGGTACTGTGAGAGGGATAGAAAATATATCAAGAGAATAAGCCCACACAAGTGCAGCCAACAGAATTTTAAAGAAAATGTAAAAGCAATTAAGTGGAGAATCATCTTTTAACAAATGGTGTTGAAACAGTTGAACATCCATGGGCAAAAAACAAACCTCAACCTCAACTTCACACCCTTACAAAATATGTGCTTGAAATTGATCAGTGATCTAAACAGAAAAAGGAAAACTCTGAGATGGAAATATAGGAGAAAGTCTTGGTAGTCTGAAGATATTTGAATTTTTTAGACATGACACAAAAGTACAATTAATAAAAGAAAAAAGATAAATTAGATTTCATAACAATCAAAACTTCTGCTCTGTGAAAATTATGTTAAAACAAGGGAAAGAAAACTATAGACTAGAAAAAAATATTTACATATCAAATATGCAACAGACTTATTTTGAGTGTATAAAGACCTCTCTAAACTCAAAAGTAACAAAATAATCTAATTTAAAAATTGACAAAAGACTGAAACAGCCATTTAAACAAAGATGATATAAAGATAAAAAGTAAGCACATGGAAATGTTTAGTATCATTAGCCATTGGGGAAAAGAAAATTAAAGCCTTGATGAGAAACCACTACATACCTATTAGAAATAGCTAAAATTTAAAAATACTGGTAAAATCTAGTGATAGAACTAAGTGAGAATATCGGGAACTGGAACTCACACATCGCTGGTGGGAATGCAAAATGATATAGCTACTCAGGGAAACAGTTTGTTAGATTCCTTAAAATGTTAAACATGGTACACCATCAAAACGGTGGTGTGAGAGGAGCTCTTGAAACCTCTCCTGGAAAGACAACAAATTAAACAACTAAAATCCAACCAGAGAATCCCTAAGCAACACACAGCCTCGGCTGAGACCCACTCATCACAAGAAAATCCCTAAAGCTGGAGAAACGGAGGCGAGTGAGAGAGGAAGAAAGGGAGCCGTGTGGAGACCCCCCGAGGAGCACAACCCGGAGACCCACCCAGTGACGACCCAGAGGCTGAGCCGAGTCCAGCAGAGGAGAGACTGACGGAGGTGGCAGCGCGGGGACGCGGATCCAGGAGCAGAAGGACTCTGGGCGGGTGGGGGGCCTGGAACAGACAGAGGCAGAGGCGCCGATGCCAGAGCGCGGGGTGGACGGAGAAAGCGGGAGCGGCTGACGGTGGCGAGAGGCCCTGGTGTGGGTGCGGGGGGGGGGGGCGCAGGGAGGGCGGCTGGAGCGAGGTGCCAGCAGCAGCCAGAGATCAGCATGGGTGACCGCAGTGAGAATCTCACTGCCAGCATGGGGTAAGGTGGCTGGAGCTGGGGGCCTGCAGAGTGTAAGGCTGCTGACTGAAGCAGGAGCAGGTGTAAAGGGCCAGCAGCAGGAGCGTGCTGTCAGATGAAGCGCAAAGTGGCCTTCAGTGAGGTGGGGCCCCAGCTGAAGAACTGTGTGGTCTTGGACAGAGCCTGGCGGCTTCCCCTTGCTCTCTCCAAGGCTCACACTGCCAGCTACGCCCAGAGCCTGAATTCAGTGAGCTGCGGCCCAGAAGCCGCCATTACCCTGTGACACAAGCTGACCTGCTATATCCCAACAAACCCTGCTCCCACCCTTTCCACTGAAGCCAGCAGAGGGATCTAGGAAAACTGAAGCACAGGTGTGGCAGCCTCTAACTGTAGTGGGATCTCGGAGGCATAGGACACCATCGCCCACCATATCTTCACAAAGAGGAGGCATACAGAGACCAGAGTGACTGAGTCAAAGAGAAGCCAACCTAGGAAGTCTCCCACTGTGAGAAAACCAAATAACCAAGAGAAAATATTATAGGACACTGCAGCAACACCAGTTAGGAAGTAAAAGAAAGATTTCTTCACATCTACCAGGTGAAAGTCCTCATGTCCAGAAAAAGAAATGCTCTAATAGCAATGCATACCCTTGTGAACAAAGGTGCTCAGAAAGAATAAAAAATCTCCTGTAAAGAAACTTGAAGATATGGAAACATATGAGCTAAATGGCACAGAATTAAAGACTGCAATTCTGAAAACACTCAAAGAGATTAAAAAATATTGGCAGAGTACACAGAGTGAGCTAAGTGATCTCACAATGGAAATTGAATCTATTAAAAGTGAACAAATAGAAATACTGCAGATAAACAACACAATTAAAGAAATGAAAAATGGAACAGCTAGGATAGGAAGCAGAGCTGACCAGATGGAGGAAAGAATTAGTGAAATTGAAAACAGAAATTTGGAACTGTCACAGAAAGAAGAAGAGAGAGAACTAAGTTAAAAGAAATGAAGAATATCTGCAAGAACTTTCTGACTCTATCAGAAAGAATGACATATGGATAATAGGTATTTTGGAGGGAGCAGAGGACGAGATGGGCACAGAGATTTTTCTCAAATAGTAGAGGAGACCTTCCCAAATCTATGGTAGGAACTGGAACCTCAGATTTAAGAAGGAAACAGGACCCCTAGCTACTTGAATCCTAGAAGACCCTCTCCAAGGCACATTACACTGAAGATATCAAAGGCCAAAGACAAAGAAAGAATCCTCAAAGCAGCCAGAGAAAAGACCACCATAATGTATAATGAAAATCCCATCAGAATATTATCAGATTTCTCAACAGAAACTCTACAAGTCAGAAAGGAGTGGAATCAAATGCTTAAAATATTAAAGGAGAAAATTTACCAGCCAAGAATCATCTACCCAGGAAAGTTATCCTTTAGATATGAAGGAGGAATAAGGAACTTTTCAGACAAAAGAAACTGAATGAATTCTCCAGCACGAGGCCAGTATTTGAAGAAATACTGAAAGAGATGATTGGACCAGAAACAAAAAGTAAAAATAAACAGGGATAAACTGAAAGAATAAAAACGTAAAAGAGGAGAAAGTAAAGGTTTAAATTTCCAAAGAGAATGAAGATAAGAAAGGTTCTTAAGAAAAGGAATCACTGCATATATTAAACTTTCTTTTACATAAAGTTCATGGTAACCATTCAAAAAGAACTTAGAACTGGGACACATAACGATAAAAGAAGAGAAAACAGAAAAAACAGTCATGAACACCATCAAACTAAATTAACTGATGAAAATAAAAAAGCAAAGAAGCAATAAAAATAAAGAGCTATCAGAAAATAAAAGACAAAGTGGCTATAGAAAATTCTCATATATTAATCATCACCTTAAATGTAAATGGACTGAACTCACCAATAAAAAGACACCGAGTAGCAAACTGAATTAAAGAACAAAGACCAACCTTATGCTGTCTACAGGAGACACATCTCAGCCATAAGGACAAACACAGACTCAAGGTGAAAGGGTGGAGAAATATACTCCAAGCAAATGGCACCCAGAGAAAAGCAGGCATAGTCATAGTTGTATCTGATGAAGCAAACTTCAGTATGAAAAAGATAAAAAAAGACAAAGATGGACATTTCATAATGATAAAGGGGATAATACAACATGAAAATATCACACTCATTAATATATGTGCCCCCAACCAAGAAGCACCAAAATTTACAAAGCAACTACTAACAGATCTAAAAGGAGAAACTGACAAAAACACAATTATAGTACAGGACTTAAACACCCCCTTAACAGCCATGAACAGATTATCCAAACAGAAAATTATAAGAAAATAGCAGCTTTAAATTATATATTACAGCAATTGGAAATAGATGGCATTTACAGGATACTTCATCCTACAACACATAACTATACATTATTTTCTGATGCACATGGAACATTCTCAAGGATAGAACATATGCTGGGACACAAAGCTAGTCTCAGCAAATTTAAAAAGATTGAAATCTTACCAAGTGTATTCTCTGGTCACAAAGCTTTGAAACTGGAAATCAACTACAGAAAGAAAGCAGGAAAAACCACATGTACAGAAGATTAAATAACATGTTATTAAAAAATGACTGGATCAAAGAAGAAATAAAAGAAAAGATTAAAAAATACATAAAAACAAATGATAATAAAAACACAACATACCAAAATTATTGAGATGCAGCAAAAGCAGTAATAAGAGGAAAAGTTATATCACTACAGGCCTATCTCAAGAAACAACAAAAATCACAAGTAAACAACCTAACATCATCACATCATAGAGACTGAGAAAAAGAACAAACAAATAAAATAAAAAACAACACTCAAAGCCAGCAGAAGGAAAGAAATAATAAAAATTAAAGCAGAATTAAATGAAATAGAGAATAGAAAGACAATAGAAAAAATCAATAAAACAAAGAGCAGGTTCTTTGAAAAAATTAATAAATAAAATTGTCAACCCCCTGGCAAAGTTCAGCAAGGGAAAAAGAGAAAACACAAATAATCCAAATTAGAAATGAAAGGGGAGACATTACAACTGATACCACAGAACTACAAAGGGTCACAAGACTATCATGAAGGCCTATAAACTACAAATTTTGCAACTTAGAAGAAATGGACAAGTTTTTAGAACCATATTGTCTACCTAGACTGAATCCAGAAGAACTAGATATCTTAAACAGACCAATTAACAGTAAGGAAATTGAAACAATTATCCAAAACCTCCCCCAAAACAAGAGTTCTGGACCAGATGGTCTCACTAATGAGTTTTACCAAGCTTTAAAGAGGAACTAGTGCCTATCCTCCTCAAACTTATCCAAAAAATTGAAGAGGAGGCAATACTTCCCAACTCATTCTATGAGGCCAACATTACCCTAAAACCAAAGCCTGGTAAGGACATCATAAAAAAAGAAAACTATAGACCAATATCTATGATGAAAAAACATGCAAAAATTCTAAACAACAAACTAGCAAACAGAATACAACAATGCATTAAAAAGATTATACATCACGATCAAGTAGAATTCATCCCAGGGTCACAAGGATGGTTCAACTATGTAAATCGATCAATGCTATATAGCACATAAACAAAACAAAAGATAAAAACCATATGAGTTTATCAATTGATGCAGAAAAAGCATTCAACAAGATACAACATCATTTATTATCAAAACACTTAATAAAATGGGTATAGAAGGAAAGTACCTCAACGTAATAAAGGCCATATATGACAAATCCTTAGTGAATGCCATACTGAACAGGGAAAAACTGAAACCTTTTCTTCTAAAATCAGGAACAAGACAGGAATGTCCCCTGTCATCAGGACTATTCAACACAGTGCTGGAAGTTCTAGCGAGAGCCATCAGGCAGAAGAAAGAAATAAAAGGCATCCAAATTGGGGGTGAAGATGTTAAACTGTCACTTTTTGCAGATGACATGATTCTTTATATAGAAAACCCTAAGGACTCCACCAGAAAACTATTAGAAATAACAAAGGAATACAAGTTGCAGGATCCAAAATGAATGTACAAAAATTAACAGAATTTTTATATATAAACAACAAAACCTCAGAAAAAAATGGAGAATAATGATACCCTGTTTCCCCGAAAATAAGACAGTGTCTTATATTAATTTTTGCTCCCAAAGATACGCTAGGTCTTATTTTCGGGGGGATGCCTTATACATATTTCAGCGAGAGGCAAACTGTAAGTAGGTCTTCTTTTCGGGGGATGTTTTACTTTCAGGGAAACACGGTACCATGTGTGATCAAATAAAAAAGAATAAAATATTTAGGAATGCACTTAACAGAGAATGTTAAGGACTTATACACTATAGTTTATAAGGACTTATAAACTATAAGGCACTATTAAAAATATTAAAGAAGATACAAAGAAATTGATAGATATTCCATGTTCATGGATCTGAAGAATCAACATAGTGAAAATGGCCATATTAACCAAAGCAATACATAGATTTAATGAAATTCCCGTTAAAATCCCACAGACATTTTTTTGAGAAATAGATTAAAAAAAATTATCAGATTAATATGGAACCACAAAAGACCTCGAATCTCCTAAACAATCCTCTAAATAAAGAATAAGGCTGGAGGCATCACACTCCTTGACTTCAGCCTTTACTACAAAGTGTCAATAATCATAGCAGCTTGGTATTGGCAGAGAAAGACATACAGACCAATGGAACAGAATAAAAAACCCAGAAATAAACCCACAAATATATGGACAGATAATCTTTGACAAAGGAGCAAAAAATACACAGTAGAGAAAAGAAGGCCTCTTTAATAAATGGTGCTGGGAAAATTGAAAAACTACACGTAAAAGAATGAATCTGGACTGTGAACTGTCACCGTATACCATAATTAACTCAAACTGAATCTGGACCTCCACATAAGACCCAAAACAATAAAGTATATAGAAGAAAACATCAGTACTAAATTTATAGACCTTGGGTTCAGAGAGCTCTTTATGAACTTGACCCAAAGGCAAGGGAAGTAAAAGCAAAAATAAATGAATGGGACTATATCAAACTAAAAAGCTTTTGCACAGCAAATTACATCAACAAAGCTTCTGCATAGCAAAGTAAACTGTCAACAAAGTAAAAAGGAGGCCAACTGAATGGGAGAAAATATTTGCAAACAATGCCTCTGATAAGGGGCTAATATCTAGAACCTATTAAGGACTCATGTAACTGAATAACAAAAAAACAAACCATCCAATTAAAAAATGGGCAGAACACCTAAAAGGACACTTTCCCCATGAAGACATACGAATTGCCAATAGATGTATGAAGAAGTGCTCAATATCACTGCAATTGGAGAGATGCAAATCAAAACCACAACGATATATCACCCCACACCTATTAGAGTGGCTATACAGTAATCAACAAGACAAGGAGTAACA
>PVKE010048146.1:0-11685 GCA_004027555.1 Craseonycteris thonglongyai | reverse complement strand
TTTTTTTAAGATTTATTTATTGTTTTTGACAGTGAGAGCGAGAGAGAGATACAGAGTCAGAGACAGAGAGAATGGGGAGGCCCAGAACAGTCTCCATAGTTGCACATCATTGGTTTTTTTCCACATAGTTTCTTTCCACAGGTGGGCTTGTAGCTGCACAGGGCAGGAACTGGGCCAAAGTCTCACCCCAGTGAGAACTGAACTGGGGATACTCCCCAGTTCAGCATATGGGTCCGCACAGGCCGGGGCCAGGATTCGATCTTTGGTCCCTGGGGCTGCAAAGTGAGCGCCTAAACCACTGAGCCATCCCAGCTTCCCCTATTGTCATTCTAAAAATGAAAAGAAACCAATATCAAACAATCAGCCTAGAGAATTATCTGAACACTAGCTGAAGAGAAGTCCTATAAATAAGGATATGCAGAATAAGCCACAATGAAAGGGGTAGCTAGAAAGAAGATGTGAAACAGTCTGGCTCCACATTCATGTGTGGAGATTGAGAATCAGGAGAAATAGCTTAGCTTTGGAGGCCTCACCTGAAGAGCAAGTGATCCAGGCTCTATACTGGGCTCCTCAGCACAAAGCACCAGTGTTAGGGAGAGTAGCCACCACAAAATCTGGCTATGAAAACAGATGGATATTTCTTCTGCCAGGTAGGATGAAGAGCTGCTGGAAACCCAGATGTCCTCTTAGAGAGCTGGGAGACACCAGAGATATACAAAAGGAGAATGAGTTGTATAACTTCAGAGTGAGTATTGGAGACACAGCCACCATTGTACCTGTATCAAACTGCCCTGTGGGTGGGTGCTATCTTTCCAATATTTAGCCCTCTCCCCACATAGCCAAAACTGAATTTACTGGCTTGGTGAACTTCACTCTCTCTACCCTGGTGAATCCCTGGGACCTAGCCCCACCTAAATCTTGCACCACCAAAGGCATTTTGGGTAATGGGTAGCCATACTTGACTCAAACTCCAGTCATTCTTGAACAGATCTCAGGAGTCATCAGGCTCCAGGCAGGCCATAGCTGGCCTCAGTAATCCCTGAGACTTGTGCTGGCGTGGTCCCAGGGTAAGTACGAGCAAAATTGTGAATCTGCATTAACCTATGGAACACCACTCACCCCAACATGATGGCTCCCTAAAACTCCATGTCACCAAAAGCTCTATCAGTGGCTGAGTCTTAAGAATAACGAGCAGGCAGCAGCAGGCTTTAGAGTACCTTAGGCCTTTTGCTGAGCTACCTCAGACTTGGTATTGGTGGTAGCCAACTGCAGTTCACAGGGTAGCCTCTCCCACACACCTCAGGTTGAGCACAGTCAGTAAACTGAACATTTTGTAGATGCTGGCCAGTTACAGATAGCAGCTGACTTTTTCAGCATGAAAACCCCTCCTGAGAAGCCACAAATCCAACATAACAGGAGGACAGCTTCAGATCACAACAGAGTACAGTCTGATTAGCCCCACAAGTGACACACACAAAAATTCTTGTCAGAAACCAGAGTTCACTGGGGGAATCTCACACATCAATTTAGCCTAATCACAGCAGCACATATGCAGTGGGTATGGCCATTTTCCCCAGCCAGTTACCCTGAGGGTCATTCTCGTCCACTGATATGCAATAGCAATAAAGGCTCAACTGCAAGAGGAGGGCACACACAATCCAAACAGGACACAATCTTGGAGAACCCAATGCTGGTGACCAGGGAGACTGAGCTACTGGGTCTCACAGGGCACCTACTACATATTTAAGAATGTGAGATGTAGGAGATCTACGTAATACACAGAAACAAACACAGGGAGGCACCAAAAATAAAGAGACAAAGAAACATGTCTCAAATAAAAGAAATGGAGCAAACTCTAGGGAACAACAAAACAAAACAAAAACAAACAAAAACTAAATGAAATGAAGGCAAGCAATCTATCAGATAAAGAGTTCAAAATGCCAGTTACAAGAATGCTCAAGGAACTTAGTGAGAACTTCACCAAGAGCTGGTAAGCATAAAGATAGATATAGAAACTATAAAATAAATAAAACAGGCAATAATGAGCATTACAAAAATTAAAATGAATAAACTAGAGGAAATCAACAGCATATTAGCTGAAGGAGAATATCAAATGAATGATTTGAATGGCTTGGAGGATGAGATAGCAGAAAACACCAAATTAAACACCACCACCTATAACAACAAAGATAGATACATAGATAGATAGATAGATGATAGATATATAGATAAACAGATAGATAGATACATACTTTAGGACATGCCAGGATAGCTCAAAAAGGTGAGTGCTTGCCTTACAACCATGAGGTTTGGGGATTGAATCCTGGCCCCCGCCAGTGAAAACCCATATATTAAACTGCGACCCAACTGGTAACCACCTAGCTCCACAGTGAAGGTTCTTGCCTCTCATGCAGGATGCTCCCAGTTCAGTTCCCACCCTGTGTGGCCCCACATCCACCTGTGTGAAAGAAAACTATGTCATAACTAATAATGTGTAACTATGGAGACTGCTCTGGGCCCTCCCCACTTTTCTTTCTCACCTTCTCTCAAACAATAAAAAAATAATAATAAATTCTTAAAAATAGTTTATAGAGCATCTGGTACAACATCAAGCATACCAACATTCACATCATAGAAGTACCAGATAGAAAATAGAGACAATAAAAATTAGAGAAGCTACTTGAAGAAATAATGACTAAAAACTTCCTTAACTTAGGGAAGAAAATAGACATAATTGCAGGAAATGTAGAGTGTCCCAAACAAGATGATACACAAACAAACGTACACCAAAACACATAATAATTAAAATGGCTAAAGTTAAAGACAAAGAGAGAATTCTAAAAGCAGAAGATAATGACAAGAAAGTTCCTACATGACTTTCAGCTGATTTCTCAACAGAAACTTTGCAGTCCAGAAGGGATTGTCACAAAATATACAAAATTATAAAAAGCAAGGTCCTGTAAATAAGACATCTCAACCCAGCAAGACTATCACTTAAAATTGAAGGAATAATAAAAAGCTTGACAGACTAGAGAAAACTAAAGGAATTCATCACGACCAAGTCAGTATTATAAGAAATTTTAAAGGGACTTCTTTAAGAATAGAGAAACAAAACAAAACAAAACAAAAACCCCATAAATATGAATAATAAAATGATAATAATTATACACCTGTCAATAGTCACATTGAATGTAAATAGATTAAATGCTCCAAACAAAAGAAATAGAATACCTGAATGGATAAGATACACAATTCATACATATACAGTCTATAGAATACTAACTTCAGATCAAAAAACACACACAGAGTGAAAGTAAAAGGATAGAAAAAGATATATAATGCAAATGAAAACAGTAGAAAAATTAAAAAAAAAAGTAATGCTTACATCAGATAAAATAGACTTTAAAACGAACACTAGGGGAAGCTGGGATGGCTCAGTGAGTTAAGTTCTCCCTTTGCAGCCCTGGCGACCCAGGATTGAATCCTGGCCCCGGCTTGTGTGGACCCATATGCTGAACTGGGGTGTGCTTCCCATGCAGGAGTCCCCCAGTTTGGTTCTCACTCCCAGTTCAGCCCTCAGCTTAAGGGGGCATGCCTCCCTTGCAGGGAACCCCGGCCCAGTTTCCACCCTCTGTGGTCCCCACCCATCTATGTGGAACAAAACCATGTCAAAAACTGATGACTTACAACTATGGAGACTGCTCTTGGCCCTCCCCTTCTCACTGTCTTTCTCTGTCTCTGTCTTTCTCTGTCTCAGTCAAAAATAGTAAAATAAATCTTAAAAAATAAATAAGTAAATAAATAAATAAATAAAACTATAATAAGAGACAAAGACTGACATTACACAATAATAAAGGGATCAGTCCAAGAAAAGAATATAATCGTCATAAACATTTATGCATCCAACATAGGAACACCTAAATATATAAAGCAAATTGATCAACATACAAGGAGAGATCAACAATAATACATTCATAATAGTGGACTTTAACACTGTTGACAGCAATAAAATAATTTTTCATAAAAAAAATTAAAAAATAAATGACCTTTAAATGACATATTAGATCAGATGGAGTTTATTGATATTTTAGAGTATTTTATCTCAAGGCAGCAGAATATACATTCTTTTCAAATGCACATGAAACTTATTCCAAGATATAACACATGTTAAGTCACAAAACAAGTCTCAATAAATTTAAAAGATGGAAATCATATCAAGCACCTTCTCTTACAACAATAGAAGGAAACTAGAAATCAATTATAAAAATAAAAAACTAAAAAACGCAAACACGTAGAAGATAAATAACATGCTACTAAATAATGAATGGGTTAATAATACCAAGAAAGAAATTAAAAGCTATCTTGAGAAAAATAAAAACTCAATAACCCAAACTCTATTGGACACAGTAAAATAAGTCCTAAAAAGGAAATTAACTATACAGGCCTACCTCAAGATACAAGAAAAATCTCAAATAGACAATTTAACTTTACACTCAACGGAACTAGAAAAAGAATAGCAAAAAAGAAAAAAACCTCAAAGTAAGGAAAAGGAAGGAAATAATAAAGATCAGAGTAAAAATAAATAAAATAGAGTCCCCCACACCCTCTCCCAAAACACACAGTACAAAAGATCAAAGAAATAGACACCAGGTTATTTGAAAAGATAAACAAATTTGATAAACTTTTAAAGCAAACTCATTAAAAAACAAAATAAAAGAAAGATGATCCAAGAGTACGTACATAAAGTAAAAATAAAAGAGGAGAAGTAACAACTGACACCACAAAAACACAGAGAAGTATAAGAAAATAATACAATTATATGCCAAGATTTTGAACAATCTGAAAACATATTTTTCTAAGACTGATTCAAAAAGAAACAAAAATCTGAACTCACTGAATACTACTAAATATATTGAAACAGTAATATAAAACTTCCCACAAACAAACATCCTGGATGGGATGGCTTCACAACTGAACGTTACCAAACATAAAAAAACAACAACAAATAAACAAACCTCAAACCTGTTCTTCTCAAAGTATAATATTTCAAAAATTTCAAGAGGATGGAAGTCTCCTAAACTCTTTCTTTAAGGCCACCATTACAGTGATTCTAACAACCAGACAAAGACATTACAAGAAACTAACTCATTGCAAGAAAATACCTAAAGCCAGAGAAAAGGAAGCAAGCAAGAGAGAAGGAGAGGAATCAGTGCAGAAACATGCTATGGAGTGCGAACTGGAGAATTTACTTGGTGACCAACCCAGAGACTGACCCAGAGACCAGCAGAGGAGAGACTGACTGGGGTAGGAGTGTGGAAACACAGGTTAACGTGCAGACTCTGGGAGGGCTGGAGGCCTGGAATGGACAAAGGCAGACATGCAGGCAGTCAGAATGCAGGGTGGACAGCAACAGTGTACGTGGGTGGCCATAGTGAAAAGCCATGGCAGGAGAGCAGGGAAAGCAGCCATAGCGTGACATGGGCAGTCATAGCATGGTGCAGGAGGCCAGACCAAGGCACCAGCATCAGCCAGAAATTGGGGCAGGGGACTGGAGCATGGATCTGGCAACCAGAGCTTGGGTCAAGTGGCTGGAGTACAGGGGTTTGCGGAGCTTAAGGCCAGTACCAGAGCATGAAGTAGGAGTTCCAGTGGCTGGAGTGCCAGCAGCAGAAACACTAGCAGTTGAGGTACAGACTGGCCCTTGAACAGGTATGGCCTTGGACACAGAACTTAGATGTTTCCCCTTGCTCTCTCTCAAGGCTCACATACCCAACTCTGCCCAGAACCTGAATTCAGTTGGCTGCTGGCAAGAGGCCACCATTACTGTGACACAAGCAGAGGTACATCTTAAGAAAAACAAAACAAAACAGAACCCACCCCAAGTCTTTCTGCTGAAGCTGGCAGAGGCATCCAGGAAAGCTGTGAAGCATGGGTATGGCAACTTCTGATTGCAGTGGAATCTTGAAGACACAGAATACCATTGCCCACCATATCTTCCCAAAGAGGAGGTGTACATACACCAACGTGACTGAGTCAAAGAGAAGCCCGCTTTCTAGGAAGTCTCCCATTGTGAGAAAAACAAATAACCAAACAAAATATTGTAAGACTCTAGAGCAACACCAGAGAGATAGTGAAAGAAAAATCTCTTTACATCTACCAGGGGAAAAGTACTTATGTTTGGGTAGAGAATTGCTCTAACAGCAATAAGTACTCTAATGAACAAAGATGCTTAGAAACATGAATATTCTCTAGAAAAAGAACTTGAAGATATGAAAACCTATGAGCTGAATGAAACAGAATTCAAGACTGCAATTCTGAAAATACTCAAATATATCAAAGAAAATTGGCAGAGTACACAGAGGGAGCTAAATGATCTAAGAAAAAGAATTATGAACAAAAGAAATACTTTTAAATAGAAAATAAAACTATAACAAAGAACCAAATAGAAATTCTGGAGCTAAACAACATAATAAAAGAAATGAAAAATAAATGTAGTAGCATAGGAAGCAGAACTGACCAGATGGAGGAAAGAATTAGTAAAATCAAATATAAAAATTTGGAAATGTTACAGAAGGAAGAAAAGAAAAACCTAAGAGTTAAAAGACGTGAAAGATATCTATAAGTACTAACTCCATTAGAAAATGTAACATAAAAGCAATAGGTATTCAGAGGGAGCAGACAACGGATGGGCACAGAAAGTTTGCTCAGACACATAGTAGATGAGAACTTCCCAAATCTGTTGAAAAAATTAGAGCCTTAAATTAAAGAAGGAAACAGAACCCATAGCTACTTGAATCCTGGCAGACCTTCTCAAAGGCACATTATACCAAAGATGTCAAAGACAAGAGAAGGATCCTCAAGGCAGCTAGAAAAA
This sequence comes from Craseonycteris thonglongyai, assembly GCA_004027555.1. Taxonomy (NCBI): domain Eukaryota; kingdom Metazoa; phylum Chordata; class Mammalia; order Chiroptera; family Craseonycteridae; genus Craseonycteris; species Craseonycteris thonglongyai. The sequence continues at coordinate 4,811 of PVKE010048146.1, read as the reverse complement.
GAAATACCATAATCTATAAAAGAAAGTTCACCAGATTATCATCAGCATTTTTCAACAGAAACTCTACAAGCCAGGAGGGAGTGGGGTCAAGTATTTAAAATATTGAATGAGAGAAATCACCACTCAAGAATCATCTACCCAGTGAAATTAACCTTTAGATGTGAAGGAAGAATAAAGACCCTTACAGACATACAGAGACCGAAGAAATTCTCTAGCATAAGGCCAAAATTTCAAGAAATACTGAAGGAGACTATTGGACCTGAAACCAAAAGTAAAAATAAATAGGAATAAGCTGGGACAACAAAAACATAAAAGGGGGGGAAATAAAGGTTTAAACTTCCAAAGAGAATGGAGATAAGAAACATCCTTCAGAAGGAACCACTGCATATATGAAACTTTCTTTTACATAAAGTTTATGGTAACCACTCAAAAAGAACTTAGAACTGGAACACACAACAAGGAGAGATAGATAGAGAGAGAGAGAGAGAGAGAGAGAGAGAGAGAGATAACAGGAAAAAAATCATAAATAGCATCAAACAAAAATAACTGACAAAAATAAAAAAAGCAAAGAAGCAATGAAAAAAAAGAGCTACCAGAAAACAATAGATAAAATGACCATAGGAAATCTTCATATTCAATCAACATCCTAAATGTAAATGGAGTAAACTTGCCAATAAAAAGGCACGGAGTAGCAAACTGGATTAAAAAACAAAACCTGAAGTTGGCTGCCTCCAAGAGACACACCTCTGACACAAGGACAAACACAGACTCAAAGTGCAAGGGTGGAAAACAATACTCTAAGCAAATGGCATCCAGAGAAAAGCAGTTGTAGCCATACTTATATCTGATAAAAAAATAATTCAGAATCAAAGATAGTAAGAGACAAAGATGGATACATTAAAATTATAAAGGGGACAATGAAACAAGAAGACATAATATTTATTAATATATATGCCACAATCAGGAATCACCAAAATTTACAAAGCAATGGCTAATAGATCTAAAAAAAGAAACTAACAAAAACACAATTATAGTAGGGAACCTAAACACCCCTTTGACACTCATGGAAAAAACATTCAAACAGAAAACACATTAAGGAAATGTCAGCTTTAAATGATACATTACAGCAATTTCGACATGGTTGACATTTACAGGATACTCCATCCTACAAGATGTGACTGACTGTACATCCTTTTTTGGTACACATGGAACATTCTCAAGGATAGAACACATGCTGGGACACAAAGCTAGCCTCAGAAAATTTAAGAAGACTGAAATCATACCAAGTGTATTCTCTGACCACAAATCTTTGAAACTGAAAGTCAACTACAGAAAAAAAGAAGGAAAAACCACATATACATGGAAATTAAACAACATGTTATTAAAAATGATAAATAAATAAAAGAGATTAAATAAATACATAGAAATAAAGGACAATGAACACACAACATACCAAAATCACTGGGATGCAGCAAAAACAGCAAGAAACAAAAAAACAAAACAAAACAAAAAAAAAAGAAACCTCACAAATAAACACCTTAATATCATATCTTTAAAAACTAGAAAAAGAAGAACAAAGAACACCCAAAGTCAGCAGATGGAAGAAAATAATAAAAATTTGAGCAGAGCTAAATGAAATAGAGAACAAAAAACAACAGAAAAACTTAATGCAACGAAGAGCTGGTTCTTTGAAAAAATTAATAAAATTGACAATCCCCAACCTAGGCTCACCAAGGGAAAAAGAGAAAAAACACAAATAATCCAAATTAGAAATGAAAGAGTGGAAATTATAACTGATACCACAGAAATACAAAAGATCATACAAGAACACTATGAAAGCCTATATGCCACCAAATTTTGCAGCCTGGAAGAAACGGACAAATTTCTAGAAACATATAATCTACCTAGACTGAATTAAGAAGAACTGGATAATCTAAACAAACCAATAAACAGTAAGAAAATTGAAACAATCATCCGAAACCCCCAAAAGCAAGTATCCAGAAGCAGGTAGTCTCACCAACCAATTTTACCAGACATTCAAATAGGTAGTAACATCTATCTCTCACAAACATTTTAAAAATTGAAGAAGAGGCAATACTTCCCAGCTCATTTTATGAGGCCAACATTAACCTAATACCAAGGCCTAGTAAGGTCGACTACTTGCACCAAAAAACAAAACAAAACAAACAAACAAACAAAAAATTGTATACCAATATCTGATGAACACCAATGAAAAAATCCTAAACAAAATACTAGCAAATAGAATACAACAATGAATTAAAATGATTATACATCATGATCTAGTGGGATTCATCTCAGGAGCACAAGGATGGTTCAATATACACAAGTCGATCAATGTGATACACCATGCAAATAAAATAAAAGATAAAAACCATATGATTGTATCAATTGATACAGAAAAAGCATTCAACAAGATACAACATCCATTTATGATCAAAACAACTAATAAAACAGGTATTGAAGAAAAGTATTTCAACATAATAAAGGCCATATATGACAAACACTCAGCAAATATCATACTGAATGGGAAAAACTGAACCCTCTTCTTCTAAAATTAGGAACAAGACAGGGCTGTCCCCTGTCACCACTGCTTTTCAACATAGTGCTGGAAGTTCTAACTAGAACCATCAGGCAGAAAAAAGAAACAAAAGGCATCCAAATTGGGAGTGAAGAAGTTAGATTGTCACATTTTGCTGATGACATGATCCTTTATATAGAAAAGCCTTTATAAAGACTCCACCAAAGATCTTAATAGTTTTCTAATGAAATAATAAATGAATATAGTACAGTTGCAGGATACAAAATGAGTGTACAAAAATCCATAACATTTTTATGTATCAACAACAAAACTTCAGAAAAAGAAATTAAAAAAAAAATGATACTTTTGTGATCAAACAAAAAAATAATGAAATATTTAGGAATAAACTTAACAAAGAATTTGAAGAATTTATACACAGAAACAATAAGACACTATTAAAAGAAATGGAAGAAGCTACAAAGAAATTAAAAGATATTTCATTTTCATGGATTGAAACAATCAACATAGTAAAATGGCCATATTACCCAAAGTAATATACAGATTTAATGCAATTCCCATCAAAATCCAACAGTCATTCTTTCAAGAAACATATTTTAAAATCATCAGATTCATGTGGAACCATTAAAGACCCTGAATCGCCAAAGCAATCCTATGAAAAATGAGTAAGGCTGAAGGCATCATGCTCCATAGCTTCAATCTACACTACAAAACATTAATAATCAAAAGAGCTTGGTATTGGTAGAAAAATAGACTCATAGACCAATGAAATGGAATAAAAAAAAACAGAAATAAACCCACAAATATATGGACAGATAATTTTTGACAAAGGAACAAAAAATACACAATGGAGAAAAGAAAGCCTCTTTAGTAAATGGTGCTGGGAAAAATAGGGAAACCACATGCAAAAGAATAAATCTGAACTGTGAATTGTAACTATATACCAAAATTAACTCAAGTTTGATTAAACACCTCCACATAAGACCCAAAACAATAAACTGCATGGAAGAAAACATCGGTCCTAAACTTATAGACCTTGGATTCAGAGAGTACGTATTTTCCGGCGTATAAGACGACCGGGCATATAAGACGACCCACTAATTTTACAGTTAAAACATAGGTTTAGGCCTATATTCACTGTATAAGACTACAGGTTAGGGGGTCGTCTTATACGCCCGGTCGTCTTATACGCCGGAAAATATGGTACGTTATGAACTTGACCCCAAAGACAAGGGAAGTAAAAGCAAAAATAAATGAAGAGTACTATATTAAACTATAAAGCTTCCACACAGCAAAGTAAACCATTAAGAAAGTAAAAATGAAACCAACCAAATGGGAGAAAATATTTGCAAACAATGACTCTTGTAAGGGGCTAATATCTAAAATATATAAAGAACTCATACAACTCAACAACAACAACAAAATTCAATTAAATGAGCAGAAGACCTAAACAGATACCTCTCCCATCAAGACATACAAACGGCCAATAGGTATATGAAAAGATGCTCAAGATCACTAGCAATTAGGAAAATGCAAATTAAAACAACAATGAAATACCACTTCACGTGTGTTATAATGGCTATAATCAACAAGACAAGAAATAACAAGTGCTTGAAAGGCTGGGGTGAAAAAGTAATCTTCATACACTGCTGATGGGGATATAAATTTGTGCAACTATTATGAAAGGCGGTATGAAGATTACTCAAAAAATTAGGAATAGACCTGCCATAAGACCCTCTTCTGAGTATCTATCCCCCAAATTTGAAAACCTTAATTCACAAATATACGTGTATCCCAATGTTCATCGCAGCACTGTTCCCAGTGGCCAAGTCATGGAAACAACCAAAGTGCCCTTTGATAGGTGACTGGATAAAGAAGTTGTGGTATATTGACACAAAGGAATACTACTCAGCAATAAGAGAAGATGAAATACAGTCATTTGTGACAACATGGATGGACCTTGAAACCATTTTAGTAAGCAAATAAGTCAGACTGAAAGAATCAAGAAACATATGATCTCACTTACAGATGAAATATAAAAATGAAAGTAAAAAAGAAAAAAAAAACAACTTCATAGATAGTCAATAGTTTAGTGGTTACCGGGGGGTAAAGGGGAAAGGGGATGAGAGAGCAGTTTGGCAGGGGGAGTAGGTAGAAGACATCAAATATATGGTGATGGAAAGAGCGCTGACTCTGGGTGGTGAGCACATAATGCAACACATAGACAATGTAATGTACAATTATATACCTGAAA
>PVKE010048145.1:0-11686 GCA_004027555.1 Craseonycteris thonglongyai | reverse complement strand
TCTCTGTGTCTTTGTAACTTTCAGTTTTATATTCCACCTATAAGTGAGGTCATATTTTTCCGGATTCTTTCATTCTGACTTATTTCGCTTAATAAGATGGTCTCTAGGTCCATCCATGTTGCCAGAAATGACTGTATTTCATCATTCAGCTCTCTGTTCTGATGAGTATTTTGGGGGCTATGGGCCAAGGCAAGTCATGGGCTAGCACTTTTATGATGGGTCTTTGATCACCCTTCCTTTAATCTATTATCATGGGTTTGATTCTGGTCTTGTACCTCATTCTCTAGACCTCCTCTGTACTGACTTTTCCTTCAAGTTGGCAGTAGACTTGTGGGTAGAAAGGCCATAGGAAAGACACACAACTATCAAACTGGTTGTAATTGTTTTTCTATTTTGCACTGTGTTTTCAATTACTCAACCTCTCTACGTAGCCACACCTGGGCTCTTCAGTTGTTTTCTTATCTGTGGGTCTGAGATTTTTTAGTAAACAAATGTGGTTTAAAAACAAAATTATTCACCTTAATAACTAGATATAAAAATTGAGTATGAATTGATGTAGTAAAGGCAAATATATTGACGTGGAATGTTGTTGACCAGATGTTTATAATGTGAAAGACAGAGTATAGTATGAGTTTTTAAAAATCTGTATAAGAGTATAGAAATTCTAAAGGGCATTTGCAGCAGTTATGTCTGGGTGAAGGGATTATGAGTGTGTTTAATTTAGTATTATTTGCTTATCTTTACTTTCCAATTTGTATTAGATGAACATGTAATGCTTTTGCAACAAGAAAAGTTTATTTTTAATTTAAGAAAGTAGTCACATAAAGACAAGAAAAGTAATCTTCTATTAATAATGGATTATTTCTTGTGAATGACAATTCTGAATGTTCTAGGCTGATAATAAATGACATACCATTATTTTCCAAACTAATCTTCTTGTGACATTCTCATAACTTATTTGACTATAGGAATTTAAAAATAAGCTCAACTATCATCTGGGAAGTTAATTACTGTATTCATTACCAAGGGGCTATTGGGTGGGTATGGATTAGGAGATGCTGTGTAAGCTGGCAAATTGTTTGGGTGTTTAAATCAGACAGACCTGCTTTGAGTCACTGAGCATCACCACTTTTTAGTTATACAGTAGTCCTCCCCTTACCCTTACCTGTGGTTCTTCTTTCCCTCGTTTCTGTTACCTTAAATCAACCATGGACCAAAAATATTAAATGGAAAATTCCAGGAATAAACAATCCATGTTTTAAATCACACACGCTTCTGAGTAGCATGATGAAATCTCACACCATCCTGTTCTACCTCTCCCAGATCTGAATCATCCCTTCATCCAGCGTATCCATGCTGTATACTCTACAGCTATTAAGGCACATAATAGCTGTCTCGGTTATCAGATTAACTGTCGTAATATTGTAGTGCTTGTGTTCAAGTAGCCCTTATTTTGCTGAATAATAGCCCGAAGTTTCAAGAATAGTGATGCTGGCAATTCAGATATGTCAAAGAGAAGAATAAAGTTCTTCCTTTAAGTGAAAAAGTATGTATATATAGGAAAAAACATAGTCTCCATAAGGTTCAATACTTATCCACGATTTTGGGTATCCACTGGAGGTCTTGGACTGTATTCCCCACGGATAAGAAGGGACTCCTGGACAAGATTAAGCACTTTCCCTAAGATCAGGTAATGAGTAAATGATGGAGCACCAGGACTCGAGCTTAGGTGTGTGTGGCTCATCCTCTTCCCTCCATACTTTGCATACTATAGATAGGAACATATGAGAAGCAGTACTTAGACTCTTTCCCTTTCTTCTTTCCTATTCCTTCCCATTTACTCTTTGTTTTCCCCTGACCCTGCCTCTTCTTTATTCTCTTCATCCTGCCACTTTCATAGCCATAACTGCCCTCCTTCACCAATGTCAGCCTTATCACTAGCAATTTGTACTGGGTCAAAGGCAGGAGAAAACATCAGAAGTTGGAAGGTCTGTAGAGGCCAGCAAAAAAGAAAGAGAAAAAAAGAGATGAATTCCTCACAGCGGGGCCAGCAGACAGGAGAGTGGCATGGAAGCCATTCCTACTCAAGGGCACAACCTGCAGAGCATCTTCTTTTTTTTTTAACAGTGGTTTTTTTTGTTTTTGTTTTTGTTTTTTTTTATTGTTTTTGACAGAGAGAGAGAGAGAGACAGATAGATAGATAGATACAGAGACAGAGAGAGAACTGAACGGGGGAACTCCTCAGTTTAGCACATGGGTCCGCACGGGCCGGGGCCGGGATTCGATCCTGGGTCCCCGGCGCTGCAAAGTGAGCATTTAACCCACTGAGCCATCCCGGCTTCCCCATGGAGAGCATCTTCTTGAGGTGGATATGGAAGCAGGGTTTCTGCCTAACCCATTTTTGGATAGAATACACTAGATTTTGGAGAGTGAAAAATCTCAGTGATGTTTTTAGAGCAGTACTTTTCAACCCTGGCTAACAACATAAATCACTTAGAAGACTTTTAATTATGCAGATGCCCAAGATCCACCCCTGGTCAACTAACTCATAATCTCAGAGGTGCTCTAGGCATTTTTTTAAGGCTTCCTGTGTGGTTCTAATGTGCAGTCTGGACAGAACTATCAGATCAGACAATAGAGAAACATGGAAAATGGAGACAAGAGAAGTTAATATCAGAAAGTAAAGATGGTCCCATACTTAGATGAATCAGGCATATTTGTTCTTGCTTTTCCAGCCTGAAAGTGTAAATGGGCTCACATTTACTAGACTGACTTTGGCCTCTACACCCTCTTGCCCCAGACCTCACCTATAAACCCAGTTCCGTCAGGTGCTGGAGCTGTCTGATGCATGGAAAATTCTTCTGTTCCGTCTTTCATTGTCTTACAGGAGACAAGGAGTTCTGAGGAGGACTCCTTGAGGTGAAGAGCTCTTTTAGATTTTACCTCCATGAATCCCTCTCCCAAGAACCACAAGGACCCAAAACAAAGGCCTGGTTTGGGAGGAGGTTATAATAACAAACACTTCATTATATTTAAAATCACTTCTCTTCTCTGATGGCCAAAGCTTTGTTCAAGGAACTCTTTTGTTGAGCTTGACTTTCTGTTCCTTTAAGATGAGCTCTCTCTAGCTTGAGAGGCTCCTGAGCCTCACAGGCAACAGACTTGAGGCACAACTACTCCACCAGTTACCAGAACACAATTAGACTTGGGGCAAGTCCAGCTACTGCGTAACTCTGCTACATGTCTACCTCAAGGAGAGACAATTTTTGGTTTCCTTTTGAATGCCAGTGGCCCCTATACAAAAAGATTCTCCCATTTCCTATCTATGTGCACTTATTTTCCAACCACATCAATAGTTTGCTAACTGAGGATGGAATTTTTGTCACTGTACCGTGGAACACAGACTGTTCCATGATGTGACCACTGTCAGACCCAGAAGCTTAGATCCCAGCCAGAACAGAGATTGCTTCCCATCAATCCCTTCAGAGACTGCTGGACCCTCATCCTGTGCCCCACAGTGTGCTGGTTCCTAAAAGAGGCTGCTGGCCTGTGCTCCACAAGCACTGAATTTGGGATTACCAGTAAATTTTAGTCAGTCGGCAAATTAACAAAGAGGGGATTTGCAAATAAGTAGGGTTTGCTATACTTTTGTCCACTTTTAATTTGAAGCTTTTTAAAATATCTAGGAGATCATAAAAAACAAGCAACGGAATTAAGTGAAAATGAGATATGAATAATTTTTTCTCAATTATGATTGTATTTGGAAAACTTCTGGAGATGCCAGAATAGCTCAGCAGGTTGAGCACTTGCCTTGCAATCACGAGATCTGGGGTTTGAATTCAGGCCCCAGTCTTTGCAAACCCATATGCTGAACAGCAGTGCAACTGGTAGCCAAGATGGTGGCAAAGGCTCTCACTTGCCATGTGGGAAGCCCCCAGTTCAGTTCCCACCCCCACACAACCCGACATCCACCTGTGTGGAATGAAACGATGTCACAGCTAATGATGTACAACCATGGAGACTGCTCTGGGCCCTCCCCCTTCTCTCCCCACCCCCAAACAATAAAATAAATCTTTAAAAGAAAACATAAAAAACTCCTGGCCACAATATATTTTAGTGCCGAACATTTAAAATGGGTTAGGCATGTATTTACAATGCATACAGCACATATCTGGCTCCAAGGCAAAATTTCTTCACTGACTATTCTTATTCTTCATGGAAGTAAGGTTTAGGGAATGGTGTATGAAAAAAAACGATTTTCAGCTTCTTCTCTCCAACTTGACCTAAAGCTCTTGGCTTTTTGACCCCAATTATACAACATTTTTATTTGAGTATCTTAAAGCCACTATAATCACCCTGGCTTGTGACTGCTCTGGAAGCATCCAGGTCAGGTCAGAGAAATGTTGGGAAACCCAGGAGCAAATGCTCTTGTGAAGCCCTTCGGACACCCATTTCTGACCCAATCCTCTGTCCTGAATGTTTGCTTTATTAATAGACATGAAGCCTGATATTTTTTACGAGACAATTTTTGACAATTTGAACATCTCCTTTAACAACATCCTTAAAGTATTGCTGACCTCGTCCCCCTGCCGCCCCCTCCTCCCACCATCCCCACAACCAAAACTAAGGCAAAGTCAGAACATTTTGAAAGAACACAGGAAAATGCAATGTAATCATAACAGGTCACAAAGGACTCCATTGAAATGGCAGTAATGTGAAAATTAGAATCTGGGGGACCATTTCTGAAGGGAAAATGACTGAAAATTAGCAAGCACACAGACTAATGCTAATGAAAACCAAATGGTTTTCATTACAAACATTCTGGATTCTTCCACAATCCATGCCTCACTTTTAAATGAAACCCCTCTCTCTAAATTGTTTCTGTGATATCTTAGTTGAAGAAAAGTTGGGGGTAGAGCAGAGGAATCACTGAGGCTGAATGTAATCTGGACTGCGAGTTCATTACTTAATTTAAGCACTCTCTGTCAACCTTCAGTTAAATTACAGCTAAACTAAGGTCAAGTCTTAGACCTGTCTAGTTGGCCAACACCAAGAAAAGCCCTCACTACACAACTGTTCAGATACTGTCTGTAGATTCAGACTAGCAATCTGAGGTAAGTTTTCAGGCACAGTAAATTTACTCTGTAGAGCTACAACTCTCAAGAAAGGAAACTTATTTTTTGTGTTCTAGATGGATACATAATTAGTTTATAATTATATTTCTTATTTACCTTAAATGCATAGGCACAAACACACATACACAGAGACAAGCTTATAAATAGTTAATTTAGAATCCATTCATTATTAGATTTATAAATGAACTCACTATCAGATTTACATATAGAATGTTAACGATGATTTTTCATTTGGGTTCAGCCAAAGATACTTATATAATCATGATAATAATGAAGTCAACGTTTGATATGTGTCAGTCATGCAAGGCACTTTTCTAAACTCTTTAACATGTAACTCCATAACTATATTTTTGTGCCAATTTTAAAAATATAGAAATTCAAGGTAAGGAATTTTCACCTAGTCATTTAGTTATTAAATAGCAAAGCTCAGGTTTGACTTCAAGCAGCCTGGTGGCCAGAGTCTGAGCTCTTAACTATAATGCTGGTTTTAATTATTTTTCTTTCTTATAAATTGCTCTATATAGTAGGACATAGTACCTCTATTTTAAGGAAATCTAGGTACAAAAGGCTTACACGCTCAAGGTCACCAATATTAATTTAAATTTTGCTCAGGTCTAATTTTAAGCTGATGTATTTTTCTACAATATCACTTGTTCTGCCATAACTCCACATAATGACAATAAGAGGAAAAGAATCCAAATTAAATTATACAACCATCACTGTTTTTTGCTTTGTTTTGTTTTTTAGATTTTTTTTATATCCAATTAAAATTTTAATTGCTCCATAACATCAGTATAGCTATAACCTTTTCACTTCGTTTGGTCCTGGATTTTAGAACTTGTTGAGATAATCACAGAAATCCCTAATCTACGGACCCACAATAATAATCTTTAGTTGGCTCTCCCCAAATTAGCAAAATTCTTCAGACTTAATGTTAGACCTTGTTATATGAATAGTTCACAGCCAAGAGAGGACAGTCAATTATTTTCCAGTAGGGAATTCCTCCAATTTTCACAAACCAAAACATATTCTGCTAATAAACGAAAACCCTGAAACTGGGTTACAGTTAAGTTGAAGTGACATAAGTCTAAAAATAATTTTTTCTTTTTCAGGCCCAATTTGCATTTTAAACCCTAAAAGATTTTTCACTAGCAAAGAACTATTAAAGATGAAATTGCAATTTAAATATATCACTTAAAATTAGTTATCAGGACTGTATGTTGATCATAATGTTAGCTAATAATCATGTTCTTTTCTTAAGGAAATATATAGAAGGTTATGAAAAGGCTACATTGTTCCCTTAATAACTCAGGTAGATCCCAAGGTCCCTGGACACTGGCGGATGTCTCTGAAAAGGAAACAAGGAGATTACATATCCATGTGTCTCCCATTTAAACATTTTGTTATTTTGGAACATGTTACTAAACAAGAAAAATCAGGCCAACTTCAATAATATGTAATTACTGAGAGTAAAAAACCTTCTGCCTTTGCATTCATTATTGGTTAGTGAGGGGTGTAGACAGATCATAGTGGCAGGATAAGCTGGGTCAGTGGTGATTTTAGAAGACTGCCTAAAATAAAGTCAAAATTGTAAAAAAGCTCTTCTCTAGTGAGCCCGGTTAAAATTAGTACATATTAATTAACTAAGCACTTAGTTGACACAGGTAGTCTTGGCTCCACGGGTTTATATATTTTTTAACGAATAAATAGGTCTTTTCTATTATAAAAGCCCCAGAGGAGTGTACTAAATCATTTGCCTCCTCCAAAAAGATTTTCTCCTTGTGGAACATGAAAAGACCAAAACTTTCCATTTCATTTACACAACTATATTTGTGGACCCTTCTGTGTCCGACATGATTTGGAAATGAATATAACGTGGTGAAAAAACAAGCTTAATTGCTGCCCTCACAGAGCGTGCAGGTTTTCCTCTGAAATAAGGCTGTTCCTTTCATAATGCACATGAACTTCCAGAATGTAACTGTATCTGTATATGAAGGGCTGTTTTTATTCAGTTCTCATTTTTAACTCCAAAACTTCCCCAGTATTCAGATGACAAGTAAAATTCCTACTTTATATGTAACCTAGCGGTAAGGAGTCACTTGCAGTGGCCTTCTGCAAATGAGCTTGTGCTTGTATGTGTGAGCTGGCCAGGAATGAGCATGCTCTGATAGAAGCTACCAGGGATGGAGAAGCCTTAGAGGATGATGGCTGAAAAGTAGCAGCTCTGGCTCAATAGTGACGTCTAAGAGAAGGACAGTGCAAGGGATTAAAGGAGAGTAGAAATGAGTTCATGAGAAAGGAGAAGCTCCGAGAGAATGGGAGATAAAAAAGAAAGGCCAGAATAATGGAGATTTTAATCCCACAGAGCTGGAAATACTTAACTGGGTGGGAAATTAAGTTGAAAATAATCTTTGAAACAGGAAAATAGTGGGAAAGAGAAATACATATAGTAACCATTTCCTTGCTGACCTAGTTCTAGCTTAGGAGGGTAGAATTCGCAAGGTAAATTCAACAACTGAGAAGAGAATAATTGACTTTACTGCTAGCAAAGGAGACGAATCTAACAGAAAAGTGCTAAACTTAGGAGCCTTGACAGAGAAATGCAGAACTGAGAAATCTGACTTACATAAGTGGGACAAAGCCAGACTGAAAACACATCTTTGCTACTGTATTCGTCTATCAGGTGCCTTGACAAATAATGATTTTGTGACCTCAAGATAAGAAACCTGAGAATAAATATTAAAAATGAATAAAATATTCATTTATTCAACCAATATTTATTGACAACTTACTCTATGCCTTGCACCTTGCTAATTGTTATAAACAGAATAATGAATGAGACAGAAATGGTCAACACCATATAGTGGGCAAAACTAGACATTGGGGGAAGAGAGGGGGGATGCCAGGATGGCTCAGGGGGTTGAGTGCTTGTCTTGCAGCCCCAGGTTTCAAGGACTGAATCTCAGCCCTGGCTTGCAAAGATACATATGCTGAACTGGGGTGTGCCTCCCATGTGGGAGGCCCCTGGCCGGTTCCTGGACTGCATAGCCCTGTGCCCACCTGTGGAATGAAACATTGTAGAAAACTAATGACATGCAATTATGGAGACTGCTCTGGGCCCTCCCCCTTCTTTTTGTCTCTTTCTCTCTCTATCAAAAAATAAATAAATAAATAAATCTTAAAAAAAAACTAGACATTGGACAACTGACTACAAGGGGGATGTGAGTTCTGTGTGCAGTGGATAGGGTGTGCTGGGAATAAAAAGGAATTATCTAGGTAAAGGTGGAGGAGAGAAAGCATGCCATCCATCCATCTATCCATCCATCCAATAAATCTGAGTCAGGTACTGAGCTGTATTCCAAGCAGAGAAGGTGGCTGATGGTCTTCATAAAAGAGGCAACAGAAAGTGGAGGAGTGTAGAGTGGCTCTTGAGTGTGAAGAAAGTAGTCCATCCTCTGGAGCAAGGATACTGGATGAAAAAAAGGATGTAGAGCTATGTTCTCAAGGCTTTTGGACCCCAGGAGAAGCCTTGAACACTTTTGATTGGTGGAAGCAGACACATGGGATCGAATAAGCAGGGGTTAGGCCTTCACCACTTTGTTCAGTGAAGGAATCTGATCACAGGAAAGAGGACTTACTCTTGTTGAGGGTACAGGAAAGACCCACCCTTGTCCTAAAATCCTCATCATGGCTGTCTCCTGGGAAAAGCTCTCCCTTTTTTCTCATTCTATCTTTATGGCTGGTCACAAAGTTCTCAATCATCTTTTTAACACACGACTTGTCAAGTCAACTTAGGCTTTCAGGAGATAGAGTTTGGACACCAGTCATACCCTACTTGACTGCTTTGAATCTCATCAAATTTGGTACTCAACACATTTTGATGTAAACATTTTGTCCCAATATTCATCATTTGTTTGGTACTCATGGTGCCTCCCAGAAACAATTAACAATGACTACCGTGGTACCACTGTATTATTCCTTATGGGAAGAATTTGTTTGGTACTAGTCATTTTTGGCATGTGTTGCACCTCCTGGAATCAATTAATGATGAGTATCAAGGTACCACTGTAGTTCCCTCCATGAATCCAGACAGAATTCTTGTGGACTGCACATATTAAGCTGCCACCAACCTCCTCTACAAGGTTTGTACATCATGGAATCATTTGTATGACCATATATTATAGTTAAGTGAGAGGTGGCATCTTAGACCATCAAAAATGCAATGAATTATCAGTATGAGATGTGCAATTCCTGAGAAATAACTCAAAGTATATTTCCAGGTAACCCACAGAATATAAAAGCAATGATAATTGCAATCCTCCACCCAAAGCAAGGATTCTGGTTCCAACACCTCGCACAATGATGGATCCATAATGGACATTCCAAAAGATTTCTTCATTCTCAGTTAATTCAGTCTTCTTATCGTAACTTATCATCTGTTATTTAAAAGCTTTAAAAACTACATATGTCCTATATTAGAATCTTAAAATATTTTGGCACTGGTTTCTTTTTCCTATTGCTACATTTGGATTATAAATGGCTTTATTGTTCATTTGAAGTCAAGTAGGCAATATCTGAAAAATTTTGAACTTTCACACATAATTAGATTTTCTTGTATTAAATAAAGCAAGACAATTGATTTCTCCCTCCTAAGTTTTTAACATTAATAGGTGTGGTGATTGATGGTTGAGGGAAAAGCAAGATCCTTGGCTTTCTGTGTTGGCATACAAAATTAATGAGCTGTTTCTTCCCCTGAAAATGAAAAAGCATTTTTCTTCCATATAAGATTTTTGTCATTTACATAAACTAGGCTCAGGTAGAAGTAATCTGAGCCAGTCCAATGAGACTGCATCTTGTTTTAGATGGATTACAAAGGATCAGAAACAGAGCAAGTTCCTAGCTAAGAGCAATGGAAAGAAGTTACAGAGTGAAGACCTGCAGGCAGCTGTGACAAAGAGGCTCTAACCAGCAGACAGTGCGTGGGGACCCAAGAAAACTCCCCAGGATCTGGCAAAAGGTGACGAGGTAAGGTTGAATTTCAGTCACAGAATGCAAAAGAAAAGCAGAAGTTCACTTTTTAGAATTGGGGGATGAACCAGAAGGTCCCAAGGGTCACACCAGGAGCCACGCACTAGAGCTGTGGTCAAAGGCAGCTCACTAGGCATGAAACTGGATGTGGAGCCAGAGCTACTGAGCCCGGCCTTAGGGAGTGCCTGGCCTACAGTGCAGGCTGACCCTGAACACACACTCTGCATGGAACTCAACTAGTTTGTAAACTTTTCAAACCTTCCCACTTCTTTTCTTTGTTTTAATTTTATTACCGTAGTTGAATACATCATGTAAAGCACGTTGTCCAACCTGCAGCCCACAGGCCTCATGTGGCCCAGGACAGCTTAGAACGTGGCCCAACACAAATTTGTAAACTTTCTTAAAACATTATAAGATTTTTTTTTTTTTTTTGAGATTTGTTTGTTTAGCTCATCAGCTATCGCTAGTGTTAGTGTATTTTATGTGTGGCCCAAGACAATTCTTCTTCAAATGTGGCCCAGGGAAGACAAAAGGTTGGACACCCCAAGGTAAAGTTTCATAGCATCTATTGCTACTACCTTATATTCAATTTTAAAAGATTCATCTTTGCATGGATATGAATTTAAAGATACTTTGAGGATTTCACTTAATCCATTTCTTCTCAAAATGTTGTCATATTCTTGTTACAAAATATTATATACAGTGCTTTGATAAATTTTCTGTTCAGTTAATGACCTTTTGTTTATTGTTTCCTTTATTGGATTCACTCAAATATTATTAAAGTATTTCTTTTAACAAATAAATGATTATTTTGCTTCTTGGCTTCTAAGTTAATGAAATCATTAATTACTATATACACATGTTTGGGGACAATAAATTCATTTTGGTTTCAGCCTGCAGAGGTACCAAAAAATCCTAATTTCATTACACCAGAAAATTAAGCCAATGGATTTAACAAAAACTTTCTTTTCTGGAAATGTTTTTATGTAACTACCGGATTCTCAAGCACATGCTGAAGAATCAATCTTTAACAATTTGGGAATTCTTTAAATAAGAATTTCTTTTAAGTTCAGGAAAGTCTTGATTAACAAAAGGAACTATATAAATAAAAGATATGGTCTGAACCAGATCCATCATTTCTTGGTTGGTTTGCTTGCCTATGCCTTAAGCATGAAGCACAGAGAAACAGACCCACTGCTAGCTATCGGTTATTTTTAATTAAGTTCAATTTGACTTCCAAATCATCTCACCTGTGCTGTGAACAAACCCTCTTTTTATTAACTTCACAGCTAAGGTACAACTGTCAGATTCCTCTGGATTGAAGAGTTTTTTAAAGAGACATTTTGATATCTGAAATGTGGCAATTCTGTATCTTTTATTTTATTATTTTTTTTAATTTTTAAAAAGGATCTTGCCTCTAAAAATGTTTAACAAACATTTTTTTTAAAGATATAAACTCATTGCTTCACTTTGAGTTTTTATCTAGGCTATTAAAAAGATAAATAAAAATGAATTCATTAGTA
>PVKE010048144.1:0-11686 GCA_004027555.1 Craseonycteris thonglongyai | reverse complement strand
GAGAAAGATATGATTATTGTTTGATCTGGCATTGTTAAAATTATAATTTAGTTTTTAAAGAATAGGCACATAGTCTGCATTTGTTGTTAGCTTAAAAATGAAAATTGAAAATTATTTTATATGAGTGTCAAAAATTTTAATGTGTACAAATATATATAATCACAATAACTATCTTGATTCATTTATTTATCCTGTTCGATATCCAAGACTACAAAATCTTTTCTCATCTTGTTCATTGTTGTATCTCTAGCACCCAGGAGTATGTGGAACAACAAAAAAAGGCAATATTATTTTTTTTCAAGAAAATGGATAAACAAATATCAATTAAGTGTATACACTGTCACAGGCAAAAGGGTTTTATGGTTACAAAAGTAGAAGGTAAAACAAATAGTGTGAAGAAGGAAGGAGAGAATTTCAACAAAACAGTTGTATCTAATGTTGCAAAGAAATTACTTTATGAACTGAATTGAAGAATTGATCAGTATCCCTCTGATATAGCAATTTGCCATCAGGAAACCTAACATATGCAGTAATTTGCAAGTATATATTCAGAGAAATAGCAATACCTAAGATCTAATCTCTATACCTGGTAGTTTCTGCAAGTTATCATCCTTTATCAATCATTTCAGCATTGTCATAAATAGGTTCTAAATGTATCTATCAATCCAAGAAATCTTTCAGCAGTTTGTTAGTTTTCTCTCTTGTTTTCAAGAGTGTGAGAAAACTATTATGAGAGAAAATGTGAGCTTCTTCAGGACTAGGAAGGGTTCTTATTTATTTTCACATTTCCTATGTCTAGTGCAATAAATAGTGACTCAATATATAGTCATTTAATCCATGATCTGATTTAAGAATGATGGTCACTCATTTACTCATTCATCAAAAATTTCCTACATGCCTACTTAACAGCTAAACACTATTCTAGGTGTTGGATATAGTAGAGAACGAGACACATAGTTCTTGCAGAGCTGATATTCCAGTGGAGAGAGAGAAATAATGAGCAAAAACAATGAGTTAATTTGATAATAAATTAGAAGATAATAATATGAATATGTGAGGGAAATGGAACAAAGATTGAAAATGAAGAGGCAGGTGAAAAGTCGCTGATGTTTGACGAGCTAGGGAGGAAGGCAAGTCTCGTTAAGGAGAAGAGGAAAGACCTAAATGGTTCAGGGAGCGAGTCCTGCAGATACTTCAGAGAGGGCCTTCCCAACTCAACGGGACAGTAAGAGCAAAGACTCTGAGGTGGGAGCATGTGTGGTGCCCTCAGGACTGCAAGGATCCCTGTGTGGCTGGAGGGAGTGAGGAGAAAAGAGTAGGAGATGAGAACAAAGAGGCTGGACTATTGAAAGAACTTCGCCTTTCTAACTAAGCCACTGAGCAGAGAACTGACATGACCCGGCTTTCCTATTAGAGGCTGCCACAGACCGCTGTGTGGAGTAGACCATCACTGCCAGTTAGGAAGCTACTGCTGTCACCCTGGTGAAAGATGACAGTGACTTGACCTTGACTATAGCTGTGGAGATGATAGAAGTGGTTGACTCTGTATGTACTAAGTTACGAAGAGAGAGAGAACAGAATTTTATTAAACTTTCCCCTTCACAGATAAAGGAGAGCGAACAAGAGCATGAATGACAATGTTAGGAACATAGGTTATATTCAAGGGAGAATTTGTCTGGTTAAGTGGATCATTTTATAAGAATCATATTATTTGAGCACATTGGATGGTCCTCTGTGGGCACGTATAGAATAGAATAGATTTTCATTCACATGAGTAATGTAGGCACAGTTTTTCTGAAAGCAGAGAAACCCTATTTTCACAATATAACCTAATATGTTTTCTTTGAGATTTTGCCTGGGGAACGATAAGCTCACAGAAGTACTGTTTTCCATGGTTCAGATATGACATTCCTGGGGAATGGTGTGCTGAACAAGCAGGAGAGGAACCAATATTATAAACTTGGTACAATTTTTACTTATTGCATCTCCACTAGGAGAGATTTAACATGGGCCTATTGAAAAACATATTTAATATTGGAGATCATTAAGACCATGCAAGTAATATTTAGTATGTAAATATAGAGGAACCTGTGACCAACACAAAAACTATGATAGATATTTGGCAGCACATTTTTATATACGAGGGCTGTCTGGAAAAATATCCAGACATTGTTAGTATGACAAGAATGGGTATATGGCTGGAGACTTTCCAGACAGCCCTCGTATTTTCTCAAAGCAAAACCTCAACTTCTGGAATTAGTTCCCTAGTGAGAGGTTTGTTCCAGTGCTACATGACTATATATATAGTCTAAGCAAATTCAAAATGGTGATGATAACAATATCATTGTCTTCTTCAGTTGATTCATTAAAGAGGAGAATTACTCAGTACCTTAGTGTCATCACATCTGATTTAAGTGGTGTAAGAAAATTATAGCTTTATCATTAATTGCATGGGATTTGATCTTTCTATAAGCATAGAAACAGAGGAATCAGACTGACTAATTTGTAATGAAAACTAGGTGGCTACATGTCTAGGAGGGAGGGACTGCGTACAAAGGAGCAGAAGCATAAAGATATGAGGAGAACAACGAAAACATTGACCTTGAAGTCAGGAAGATGTAGTTCAAATCCTGGCTCCATTCTCATTTGCAAGCATGAGAAAATTAGCCTTTCCTGACACAGGGTTATGAGGCTTAAATAAGATAATGTATTTGAAAGCCCCTAGCATTATATAAGGTTTATGGTAGTATTCAGTAAGTATTTAAATCTATCCTCCTTCCTTTATTACTTTGCGTTCTTTTTAAAAAGCTATATTTAACATTACTCATAGTCTTATTTTTGCATTAAAGGATAATGAGATTCTGAAGAAAATGACGTGCCACGCCCATAGAACTCAGATGTCTCAATTGAAGACATTTTATTTTTTTGGAAGAACTCATTGTGAAGTATATGTAACATGCTAAGTGCTGAACTCAGTTCTAGAGATAGAATGGTGATAAAGCAAATCTCGGTGACAGTTGCAAAGGAGTGAATGGGCAACTGCACCCACTGCAGCAGGGGAGGAAGTAGATGTAATTGGTGAAGGAGGGATAAATGAATTAAATGATTAGGTTGTGTATAATTAAATTTATTTCATGGAAAATCTTCATGATTTTGGAGACTATAATGAGAACAGATCTTCCCTTTTCAGTAGTGATATAGGTAATTTTATAGTAATTATTAGGGGAACGACTATTTTGAGCCTCTACTCTTTCCATATGGGCCAGATGTGCCTTGACCTTGGGATGCCATGGTGAACAAGACGCACGTCTCCTTATGTTCATGGGTCTCACAGCCCAGTTGGGGGACAGCAAGTAAGGAATCACTACAAAGACACTTAGGGTCATGATCAATCCTATTCAGGAAATAAACAATGCGTAAAGAATAAGGTCAATGTGGCCCTTGAAAGGGCCACCAGCAAAGGGCTTTTAGCAGAAGTAGCTTTAAGCTGGAATCTGGACTAGACAGACCGAACCCTACTGAGTAGTCAAGGAAGAGCAATTCAGGCAAAGGGACGAACAACTTCTTAGTCGAAGACTTGCTTTCAAACTCACTGGTCCATTCCATGATGGGAGGCCATGCTTCTAGCGACACCCCCATTGACATTTCTCTCTAGGATGAATCCCTCAATAGGATAGAATCAGAGACCTTTTTCTCATGCATTGTTTTTGAAAATTTTAATCATCAAGTTTGTTTTTCAGGATTGATAAATTTCTTTAAACAAAAGGCAGCAGTTTTCAACTCAACATTCTTTTATGGAGTATTGTTAATTTTAAGCTTCATTTTCACTTTAATATACTTGATAATTTTCAGTTAGTTTCAGGTTCTTCATTCCTGGTATAGCATCTTTACTTGTTCTCTTGTTAGTCCTATAATACAGAACGCAACTTGCTGCATTATTAATTTTCTTTCTATAATGGTATTCATTTGGTAACACAGAGATTGGCTGTGTTAGTGCCAAAGAATAAAGAAATGGAATTTAACAAAAATTATAAAATATATGAAAAACATTGATGATGAGGGGAAGCTCGAAGATGCAAATATTTACTATATATAAATCTATATTTTCTTTAGCATCTATGTATCTTATTTCTTTATTTTGAACCAGAAAAAAAAGGGTTTTCCCAGTCATTAATTTCCAACGCTTCAACTGAAAAATTTATTATTCTTTTATCTAAACCAAAATTCTTCATCTCCCTTAAAAATATAGAAAGAAACAAAAGCATTAGTAGTATATGCATAAAAGAAACTTGTAGGAGTTAATACAGTGCTTCTATCAATATGCAGAATTCGATACATTTAATAAGTTTGGAACTAAACCTAGAACTCTACTTTTATATATAGTTTTGTTTCAAGAAGCAGGTTAGAAATAATAAGTATTGAGTTAAGAATGTATATTAAATTCCTACGATATTTGGCCTCAGTTTTTTTTTTGTTTGTTTGTTTTTAAGATTTATTTTTATTGTTTTTGACAGAGAGAGAGACAGAGATACAGAGATAGAAGGGGGAGGGCCCAGAACAGTCTCCATAGTTGCACATCATTGGTTTTTTCACATAGTTTCATTCCACAGGTGGGAGGGGGCTGCACAGGGCAGGCACTGGGCCGGGGTCTTTGCCCCAGTGAGAACCGAACTGGGGGCATTCCCCAGTTTAGCATATGGGTCCACATGGGCCGGGGCCGGGATTCGATCCTCGGTCCCCAGGGCTGCAAAGTGAGCACTTAACCCACTGAGCCATCCCGGCTTCCCCGTGGCCTCAGTTTTTAACTGGTTAATGTGATTATTTCAGCTATTGAGAAAAATTTTTTTAGTCTTTCTTAATTATGTGGAAATTATTTTTTATAAATAAGTATCAGAAAATGAGGATTTATGATAGCACTGGGATATACTTCTGCCACATTTTAGCATTTTGAGTTACGACTTTGTGTGTGTGTGTGAGTAATAGAGTTTTTGAAAATAGCTAGAATTTGAACAGATAATATCTAGTGACTGTTGGGCATCAACAGAGGTGATCCGTTTTTGATCCTGGACTCAGAGAATGGAGCTTTCAAAACCCATGCTAATTTTGGTAATAATTGCTACGTACTCAATTTCGTGCATACTACCTACAAAGTGTACCCCATGGACGTATTTTGACAAAAATATGAATGAGGTGGGCCTGGGAGATTGTGATTCTGAACCACATGTAGCTAAATTTTTCACTTAGTTAAGTGAGACATCTGGTACATCAAAGTGTAATGTTTCTTTTTACAGAGTTTTATATACAGTATAGTAATGAAGCTGTTGCTTAAGCTAATGAGCATCTGATTTATATTCTTTTGCTGAGTAGAACTGTAAGTATGCCTAACCTGAGCTGTATATGCATAGGTGCTTTTAAGAAATTTAGGTTCTAGTAATATTCAGGATTCTTTTTTAAATGTTACCAAATGTACTGTAGAGCATATCCTGATTTTAGGAAGTAATATAATATGAAATGTCATTTTAGATGTTCCTCTTACCTATCAAGTGGAAGGGAGTCGGCACGCTCTGAAGGTTTACTTCTACATTGATAGTTACCATTTTGAACAGCTGCCTCAACGCTTGAAAAACGGAGGAGGGTTCAAAATTCATCCTGTTCTTTTTGCACAAGGTAAACTGCTTCCCTTTTTATGATTCATGTACTTAAATTATCTTGATCCATTTTTAAAAAGAAATTTAATTGTAACCATCATCTTATTTATTTTTTTATTAAATCAAAAATTCTTATAATTCTTGCATTGTGCCTAGGTAATATATTTACTTCTGGGCATGTTTAAGCAAAGAATTGCGTTTGATTTAAATATTTACCAGATAGGATAGCAGCATTCTTTATAATGGAGAAACAAGGCATGAGTGGTTCAAATAAATAAAGGTAACTTCATTTGGCTGAAATAAATGATGATAAAGCCATTAAAATTGTAAGG
This sequence comes from Craseonycteris thonglongyai, assembly GCA_004027555.1. NCBI lineage: Eukaryota > Metazoa > Chordata > Mammalia > Chiroptera > Craseonycteridae > Craseonycteris > Craseonycteris thonglongyai. Next base: position 5,706 of record PVKE010048144.1, on the reverse strand, counting down.
TCAAAATATTTCATGAGATAGAAAAAGGTTAACAATATACATATGCAGATTACAAAAAAGAATTTATATTGTTTGAATTATGTCATACATATATATATATAAAACTTGCATGTAAAATATTTTCTATATCATTGGATGATTAATGATTTTTGTATTTGAGTTTTTCTGCATTCTTTTTTTTTTTTTTAGTCAATGAAAACGTATTACTTTGTAAATAAAAAACGTTTATTTGGCAATGAGCAATGATGGTCAACTGTAGTAGGAAAAATCAAGATTAACATGATTAAGAAGTGAATTGGCTGTTAGGGGAATGTCCTGAATCTTTTTTTTATTTCTGAGGTCACAAATGCTGCCTAGAAAAGACTAGAAGTCCAGGTTATTGCTTAGTTAACTCTAGTCTATGATTTCAAACAAACAAACAAAAAATCAGGCTGTGGGCATAGACTATACCAGTTTTTCTGAGTGGTTCTGCAGACGACTTCATTTTTTTCTTCTTTTGATTCTTGAAGGCCTGCAATGGTTTTGCAGTGGAATTTTTATTTTCTAATAAAAACCAAGAAGAGGAGAGGTGTAAAATTAAGCTCTGTAACTGAAGAACAGACAGGCATATTAAATCTCAATTTACTACCCTGGGGAAAATTCTGCTTGTACCACATGCATATTATTTTAATTCTAAAAGATAGAGTACCTCTCCTTCTCTTGCCATCATTTAAAAACAATGACAGCCTCAAACAAATTCTTGATGAAAATACATTGAACACAGGAAAATTTCAGTGGCAAGAAGATCAGAAGAATTATTAAAAGGTTTTTTCATTTTTCTTTGGAGGGCTACCCTAAGGTCCATAAAGGTAATACAAGATTCTATAATGAAAGGAAAAAATAAAAAAATAAAAAAATAAATCAAGCGAAATAGACCTTTGGAGTTATGTTAGGAGAATAGTTTAGCCTAAAATATGTTAAAATCTATTACAAAGCCATGTTATTACAAGACAGGGAAGAATGCTTGTCTGGAATACTAACTTTTTCTGGAGTTTAACCAGTTCTTACAGTTGTGAGAGCCTCTTCACTTCTTTTCCTTTATCTCTTATTTATTTCCTTTTCTCTCTTATTTAAAATTCTGTCTTTGAAATAATTACTGAGATGACAGATGGCATTAAGCATCTTTTCTGAAAAAAATGATTACATCTGTGACACATTAGCCATAAATATCTGAATATTCATACCCAGCAGCAAGTGTGCGTAGGAAAAAGATTACTTTGCCAGTAACCTCTAATTTATAATTGTGGCTAAAGCAAATTTAAAAACAATCCCTAAATATATATTATTTCTGTGAGTGCAGTATCACTTTTAAAATGTAATTTAAAGAGAAACTCCAGCAAACATTAGATATAAGCATTCACACAGCGGTGAAGTATGAAAAATGAATTGAAGAAGCAATGGTGGGAATACTTTTGCAGTTGAGGTCACTGATAGATAATGAAGACTGGAAAACAGTTTGTCTCACTAAAAATCTGTCATTGATGAACTTGTTTATTTAAAGGGCCTGTAGAAGTTCCTCTGCATTTATAAAACTCCCACGAGGAGCCATTAGTAACTCAATATTCATCAGGCTGAAGCAAGCACAGGAAATGCAGTCCTAGCTTGAGTCAAGATTACCATCTGGTGATTGGAAGGGGTGGTAAGTGAAAGGGATTCCAAATGGAGTCTATGCTGGGGAAGAATTTTTATTTGCAGGCTTTTAGTTTTGTGTGCCCATGTGTACATGGGTCTTTGCTAGCAAATAATAAAATAGAAAAATTAGGTGTATTTGAAAATTCCCTGGGAAATGTATTCAAGTCAGCCCTCCCAAAGTTTTCTGTGGTCCCGCAGACTTGGAACAGAAAGCAAATGTACTATACGCCCTTGTCCCCAGTGTTCTTGACTGATGGATCTGTGGGAAGAGGAGGGTACCCTCATTTATCAGGCACTGTATCAGGAATCTGGGGTTGGAGGCAAGTAGGGGACACTTGAGGGAACATGTGTTCCTAATGGCCAGAGCTGCATGAGAACAGTAATCTAGGCCAACAAAACGAGAGATACCGATTTCTGGGGTAAGGATCTCAGAAAGGTAAGTTAGCATAACCAAAATGCTAGAAGGTGAAGATGATCCTGAAGCAGTTAAGTACCGGTACTTCCTACATGTCAGGGAATTGATCCCATTGGAATCCCTGAGCCCTTGATGAGGTAAAGCAAGTAACTAAGCTGGGTGAGAATGGGTGTGTAGGAGGGCAGACATTCAGGGTCACTTTCTCCACTCACTCCCCAGTGGCTGGTTTTCCTGTTATCTCTCAGGGATTCTCAGTCCTGGCTGCATATTACCGTATTTTTCCATGTATAAGACTGTATTTTTGTCTAAAATTGGGGATTGTCTTACACCCGGGAGTGACCCATGTATTGATGTCTTAATGTTGGGTTAGAAATGTAGGGGTCTTATACATGGGGCATCTTATGCACAGAAAAATATGGTGATCATCTTGAGAACATTTAAGAAAAGACCCAGGCTTGGTCTCATATCAGTCAGTTAAGTCAGATCTGTGGAAGGTGTGGCCTAAATACAGTATAAAAGCTTTCTAGGTTATTCTAATGTCCACTGGGAGCAAGAAAGCATGGGTCTATGTGGTCACTCTGTGCCATTACCCAGTTAATAATTGCTTAATTAGATTAATCTATCTCACAAATGTTAGACACTTACAGATTCTGGGGAACCTGGGCAAGGGGGATGAGCCTCTTTGCTTCAGCCTTGTTAGGTCATTAGATGCCAGCTGCCCCCAGAAAGGATGTGACTTGGGTGGGACAGTATTCTTCAGCAAAGGCTGAAGATGCTCTCCAGAGCTGACAGCTGAGGGACATCTTGTGACAATCATGGCAACTGGGCAACAAGCCTTTCTGAAAGGGGATCTGAATAGGTGACTCTCAGAACATCTGCTGTAGTCCGTACCTCACACCTTCAGATCCATTTCTGTAAAGACTGGGAGCATCTCCTTCATAGCTCTGATGTTCCTCCTTTCCTGGGGGGACAATTTAGAAGAAGTACATTCATGCCACAAGCTAAGGCTCTTGTAGCTGCAGCTGGGCTGCAGTAGAGTTCCACTTTCTCTCTTCTGTTGTCCATTGTAGGTTAGTCTTACTCTCAGCCTGAGTCTCAGCTGGTCTCCATGGCATGCCTAAGACCTTCGTCCCCAGGTCCTGACTCCCTGCTCACTATGTCTGTCTCAGGCCAGGTCTCGTGCACTTGTCCAATCGCCATCAAAAGTGGACAGGAGGGCACCAAGAGGGATCTGCATGGATTACCTGGATGCCAAACATATTTTTTCCTGCCCTCATTATGTAACAGTAGTGCTGCTTCCTTATGATGGTCAGAGCCAATTAGCCTTGCCAAGTTGGTGATTGCTCTTGGCTGCCTGTGCCTTGGCAAAAGAGCCTCAAGTGCCCAGGTGGCAACCATTGCTTTTAGTTCAGTTGGACCTTTTTAGAGTATAGAACCCATATTTGGTAAAGTATCATTCCATTTTCCTTATTTATAACAATAAATAACCAAGCTCTTGACCTCAAATGATTGCATGTGGTTTCCCTTCCTTCCTCTTCTTGGCCATATGAAGTTTACTTCTTAAATACAGAACTCAACTATTTTTGTTCATTTCTGTACAACTCCATGCAGATGCCATAAAAATTTGCTGACACGCTTGACAAAAAGACTCTTTTCCCATGTCTACAAAAATTTTACATAATTGTGAATTTTAACTATCAGTAGTTTGAAAATATTGTCGAGACACTTAATGAAAATGTCAATTTGTTTTTATATTGTAACAAACATTCAGAGCAGGACTGGACGTTTTGGTCAAAGTGGAACCATCAAGACTTATAAAAATTAGATTTGCCTCCCCCCCAAAAATTAGATTCCAGGTGCTTCCTTGTATTCCCCAGTCCCCCCCAACCCCTGTTCCCCTCTTGCTCCTTTCTAGTGTTTTCCCTCCAGTCTTTCTGATCTTAAATCACAAAATGAAGTGTCCTTGCGTGGACCCACCTCAGTTCCCAAAACTTCCTATTTGACTAAGCACACTCATGTGCAATCTGTATCTCTGGGAAATTAGACAATGCCTGTAGGGCATTAGGCATGCTGCCTAGTCCATTAAACTTTTACAATTAATGATAAGAGTAGTCACGGCTTTCCTAATACTATCACGTAACTTAATTCTGTCCCAAGAACAATAATTAGTAGGTACTCATATTTTCCCTTTTACAAATGAGGATCTCAGATATTAACACGCCAAGGTCACACAGCTGTGGAGGGTCTCAGACTCTCTGCTTTTACTCTGCTGTGAGGGCTTTCATTATTAGCTTCCCACAACTAGTAAGAGGAAGCCACATTGAAGTAGGACCATTGATAGATAGAATCCTCCTGGAATATTTGCTTTTTCACAAATGAACATCCTGTTTATGTAATGTAGCATGTATCTGAGGATTGTTTTTATCAGGAAGACTTCCCTTTATTTCTTGTGTGTATTTAGGACCTCAATGTTTGCTGAACCAGTGCAAATATTCCAATTAGCGCAGACATCATAAGGAATAAACAAATAAACAATCCTTGAAACAAGCCCACAGATTTGATTTTCTGTACTGAAGTAAATGCAGCAAGCTTTCTCTCTAATTTTCTGCAAATGTTTTTTCTCAATTATAAGCCAATAATTCCATTTTTAATATTTTCTAATGTAGCAATACTCTTAAAATATTTGTTTCTTTCACGCACTAGAAATCTGTCAAGTTTAGAAAATACAGCACAACTAAAATTAGCGTGACTTTCATGTTTTTGCCCCCCAAAATGGTGATGTTTCTGTCATTTCAGGAAACCTTATTATTTAGTCTAGAAATGATTGCATTTAGCAGTTTTGAAAGAAGATTAATTTTTTAATCTGTTTTGAAATAGTCTGCTGAAAATTGAAGCTCTTTAGTGGTTATCATTTTAAGGGGAAATAATTTACATTGGACCAAATTAATTGCAAATTGGACCCATTTCCATTCCTGTTGTTGGCAACCTCTCCACAGGAAATCTTGTACTTCTAGGCACTTCTGTGTGATTCATTTCCTTTCCAAATGCTTAAAAATACTTCTACCATATAAAGTTTAAAGGAAAATGAAACACTGAACCAAAAATGTTAGTTAAGAAGGGAATCAGTGTTAATCATAAAACATTTAAAATCAGCGGGAGTTTTATATATATATATGTTGATGCTTATTTATTTTTAACTAAATCAACTGACCATTGGGGTGAAGGGAGTATTCTAAGATTTCACTTTATCGATACTTCTTATTTAGTATACTAATATTTCATAATTTAATTGCAGCTACAAGAGAATGTGAATAGACATGGAAGTGACAATTTCATTTTTTTAACTCTTATGTATGTTAATACAGAGTTCTGCTTTTTATACATATGTATGTGTATGTATAGTATATGTTTGTATACATGTGTATATACTTTGTTTATATATGAATAATATAAATGAAGTTTGAATTTAGCTTCACAAAGAACATATATAAAACATTCTAAAAATAGAAGAGCGTTTAAATTAGAAATTGCTCTGACCTACTTAACAGAGATAATCATCAAATATTTGGTATTTATTTTCAGAGCACAAGAATGATATTCATTCACTTTTGGTCTGGTTA
>PVKE010048143.1:0-11687 GCA_004027555.1 Craseonycteris thonglongyai | reverse complement strand
GTATGCGAGACAGTCAACATCATGGACAAGACTGGCGAGATACAACAAGAGAAGGTGCTAGGTGAGGCTGCGATGATGCGCAGACAATCAACTCACAGGGATAAATCCACTCGTCCTCTCATTGGTCGATGTCGCACCGGAAACCAATCCCGCGCCTTTATGAGAGCCCGTGGGATGGACTCTGAGTCAGCTCATCTCTGTGTTTGACATGCAGGGATCCTTCTCTCTCGCGCATCAACATGAAACAATGCTCCTTTCCGCCATGTGGCTGCCGACATGGTTGTATTTTTTCATTTTTATTTTTTGATGAATATTTTGGAAAAACCCGCAAAGCACTGAAGCTGCAAAACATGAAGCGTGAAGTGGCGAGGGAACACTGTAAAATAAATCTTAAAAAAAAAATACCATTTAAACTCTATAGAAATTATCTTAAGAATACATGGCAATTAAAGAAACATTTGTTGAATAAAATCTACTAAACCTGACTAAGAAAAATGAAAATCTATTTTGTTTGAACCATAATCTGCTCTATCTTTATCTCCCAGCTCAGTGTGATGGAAAGTTCACTTTGATTGGGAGCAATCAAGAACACAGGACTGTCTTCCCTATCAAATCACCAGCCAAGGACTACATTATCTCCTTGGGGGTATCAGGAGGGCACGTCATTGGCTTTTGTCATCCCCATCCCCACAACCCCATGTTGCAGAAGCTGTATTCCAGACAAAAACAATTGAGAAGGTTGAGCCTCTCTTTCTCTACCCAACACACATTCATAGGGCAGTTCTATCCCAGGTGGAGCAGACTAAGAATATTGCTTCAGCTCACTCATAGGACAAAGTATTCACGTTAGGAGAGATAGCCTGAGAAAACCTAGAGGCATGGCCCATGACCAGCCTGCCTCTTGTAAATCAGAAGTGTCAGTCTTAGAAAATTAGGCCACTATCTCCTCCCCTCCAGGTCTGGGCAGTGGTGCAGAGGTTTCTCCCAAGAGGAAGGTAAAGATATTTGTGGATAAAAAAAATAAGGAATTCCAAAGTCCTCCCTAAGGGAATTGACTTTACTAGGAATAAAAAGTGGGCAGTACATGTCTAAGCGTTCTATCAAGAACAATGGGGACTATGGTGATAGCAATTAAGAGTAAGCCAGTAGCTTCACAGAGCAACAAACTGAGCCATATATCAGCTACAAGTACACCAGAGGGAACCAGGAAGAAATATAGCTAGCAAGAGCATTCCTGGGTCAAAACAATCCATAAAGACCAATCTCAAAAATTTCTCCTTCAAAGAGGCCCAAATTTAATTGGATCAGGCTATAGAGCATTATGCCCAAAGGCAACATCAAAAACAAGAATGCAATTAGTGGAGCCTAACAGCTAAGTGTACTACTAACATAGGAAGGCAGGTTAAACAGAAAGACAATGGAAAAATAGCCAAACAATGACCTATGGAAAGAAAAAGACTTCATCTAAAATATGCCAACAAAGTCACTAAGCAAATAAAGAAGCAAGCAACAAAACGAGCTCCATAGTAGAGGGAAAAGGAAGAATGTATACAGAATACTACATATTATTATCTAAAATGTTTGGTTTTTAATAAAAATAAATGACCATGCAAAGAAATAAAAAATGTGAGCCATCAAAGAAAAAAGAAAGCAGGCAACTTAAACTGCCTTGAAAAGAGCCCAGATGTCAATGTAGCAAAAGAAAAAAAAAAAGACTTTAAAGCAACTGCCATGAAGTAAAGTGGTGAAAGGTAGAATGACAATGTCTCACTAAATTAAAAATATCAATTAAAAGATAGAAATTATATTTTTAAAAGAATAAAATAAAAATTTAGGAACTGAAAAGTATAATAATTGAAATGAAATACTCTACTAATGGGGCTCAATAGTATATTTGATCTGGCAGAAGAAAAAATGAGCAAACTTAAAGACAGATCAGTAGAGATTATTCAATCTGAAGAACAGAGAGAAAAGGAAATGAAAAAAATAAACAGAGCCTCAGAGAAATGTAAAATGCCATTAAGCACACTAGCATATATATAATGGGAGTGCTAAAAGAAGAAGAAAGAGAAATCAGCAGAAAAATTTTTTTAAAGAAACAACAGCTTAAAACTCCCCAAACTGATTAAAGAAAAAACAAACAAACAAACAAACAAAAAAACTACACACGCAAGGAGCTATTAAATTCCAAGTAGGATAAAGGGGGAGGAAAATCCACACACCCAGACATGTAATAGTAAAAATGTTGAAAGCTATAGACAAAGATAAAATCTTGAGACCTGTAAGACAAAAAACAAAACAAAAACAAAAATAAACACCATGAAATTAACACGTGACATCACATCAGAAACAATGAAGGACAGAAAATAGTGGAATTTCAATTTCAGTGTTGAAAGAGGAAAAAAGCTGTCAACCAAGAAACTACGAATGTTAGCTATGCAAAACTACTTCAAAAATAACATAAAATACATTCATAAAATAGAAAATTAATTGCTAGCAGATCAAGCTTACAATAAACATAAAAGAAGTTCTTTAGGCCGAAAGCAAGTAATTGCACACAATAACTCAAGGTGATTGTATTGCTGAAAGAAAAAATAAATTTTAAACAAAAATGTCACCAGAGATAAAGAAGGACATTTTATAGTGATAACTGGGTCAAACCATCAGAAAGATACAATAATATAAATATATATTCTACCTAATAATAGAATGCCAAAGCATGTGAAACAAAAGCTGAAAGAATTGAAGGGGAACATTTATTAACATTAATAGTCTAAGGTTTCAATACCATATTTTCAATAACAGATAAAACAAAAACACAGAGGGCCAACAAAGAAAAAGAAGACATGAAAAACAGTATAAATGAAGCTAACCTAACAAACATCTATAAAACACTCCACCCAACAATAGCAGCATAAATATTCTTCTCAAGTGTCCATGAAACATTCTCTAGCATAGACTATATGCCAGGCAATAAAACAACACTCAATAAATTTTAGACATTGAAATAATTCCAAGTCTGTTCTCTAATAGACATAAAATAAAATTAGGAATCTATAATAAAGAGAATTTCAGAAAATGTATAAATATGTTGAAATTAAATAGCACACATTTAATAATCAATTTGTTAAGATATTACAAGTGAAATTAAAAACTATTTTGAGGGGGATGCTAGGGTAACTAAGCAGTTGAGTGCTTGCCTTGCAGTCTCAAGGTCTGGGTTTCCATTCCTGGCCCCAGCCCATGCAAATCCATATGCTGAACTATAGTGCAACTGGTAACCGCCAGTATGGCTCGGTGGCAAAAGGAGGCCCCTACATCCATCTGTGTAGAATGAAGCCATGTCACAACTCATGACATACAACTATGGAGACTGCTCTACCCCCTTCCTCATCTCACAACTATAAAATAAATATTTTTAAAACATATTTTGAGATAAATAAAAATTAAGACACAATATACCAAAACTGAAGAAGTGTATCTAAAGCAGTGCTTAGAAACATTTTTAGCGATAAATGCCTATATTAAATAAAAAAAGAAAGATCTCAAATCAATAACTGAATCTTTTCTTAGAGACACTGGAAACACTGAGCAAACTAAACTTAAGCAAGCAGAAGTAAAAAATTAACGTAACAGAGAAGAAAAAATAGAGAATGTTAACAAAATCAAAATATGGTTCTTTGAAAAGATCAACAATGTTAACAAACTTTTAGACTGTTCAGGATAAAAAGAACACTCAAATTACTAAAATCAGGAATCAAAAAAGAAATATCACTACCAATGGAATACAAAGTGTAATAAAATACTATAAAAATTGTATGCCAACAAAGTAAATAACTCAGATGAAATAGACAAATTCTTAGAAAGACAAAAGTTATCAAAACTCCTCAAGATGAAGTAGAAGTTCTGAATAAAGCTATACCAAATTAAAAAAATTGATTTAGCAATGAAAAAACTTCCTACAAGATATCCCAAACCCAGATAGTTTAATTTGTGAATTCTACCAAGGATTTACAGAAGAATTTATAACTATTTCTTACAAACTCACCTAAAAAATAGAGAAGGAAACAATTCCCAACTCACTCCATAAAACCAGTATTACACTGAGTCAAAATCCATGCAAAGATATTGCAAGTAAAGAAAACTATAGGTAAGTATCTCTTGTGAATATGAGGGCTGACAATTAAGTCCATGAACTTATCACAATGCACTTACACTGGCAGCACTTTACAAACAACTCTGTAAGGTTTCATAACCTTGGTATATCAGTGTCTCACAGCTGTGTTTGTGTCAATGTGTGGCAGTGTCTTGCTTACTGGCATTTGTTATTGTTGTCGTATGTTTTTGTGTGCTGTCACAAGAATGTTGGAGCTTGAATTAGAGCAATAAACAAACATTAAATTTCTTGTTAAACTTGGCAGGAGTGGAAGAGAAGTTAGCCCGAGTTTATTGGGATAATGCCATGAAGAAAAGCACAGTGCACAACTAAATTAAATGCTTTTCTGAGGGGAGAGAAAATGTGACTGATGAAGAGAGCTGAGGGCACCAGCAACAAGCAGAACTGATGGAAATATTGCAAAAAGTCATTGAATTGTGACAAAATAATCAGTTGACTGTGAGAAACAGCAGACCAAGAAAGCACCAATAGAGAAACCATTAAAAAAAAAACCTTAACTGAAAATCTTGGCATGAGAAAGGTGTGTGCAAAAATAATCACGAAGGAACTCACCAATGAACAAAAGCAAAAGACCTTTTGAGAGGTAAGACAACGTCTTGGACCATGTTATCACTGGTAATGAAACATGGGTGTACCAATACAACTCTGAAACAAAGCATCCAAGTGCACAATGGTAGTCAGACAGTGCTCCATGACCAAAATTTTTCTATCAGTCCAAAGCAAGAATCAAAAAGATGTTGCTAAACTTTTTGACATCAGAGGGATTGTTCAATATGAATTTGTACTAACAAGACAAACAATCTACCAAGTTGATTATTTGGAACTGCTGAAAGGAGTGGAACTGAGTGAAAAAGTGAGATGAAAACAACCTGAACTTTTCACCAAGAACTCATGCCTCTTGCATCACAACAACGTGCCAGCTCACAGGGCACTGCCTATGAGGGAATTTTTAGCCAGTAAGTAAATAAATGTATCGGAACATCCTCCCTCCTCACCTGACCTGTCGCCCAGTGACTTTTTTTTAACCCAAAGATAAAGGAAATATTGAAAGAAAGACATTTTGATGACATTCAGAACATCAAGAGTAATAAGATGATGGCTCTGATGGCCATTCCAGAAAAAGAGTTCCACAATTGCTTTGAAGAACGGACTAGGCACTAGCATGGGTTTATATAGGTTCCCAAGGGGAGTACTGCGAAGGTGACTGTAGTGATATTCACCAGTGAGGTATGTAGCACTTTTTCTAAAATGAGTTCACAAACTTAATTGTCAGACTTCATAGATACAAAATTTCCCAACCAAATATTAACAAGCTAAATTTAGAAACTAATTTAAATGAACATATATTATAACCAAGTGACATTTATCTCAAGAATGTAGGGTGATGGGATGTGGAGTTGTCCATTGGGAAACTGTCTGATTGTTACCAACCAATGTCACCCCATTAAATTTAACAATAAAATATAATAATATTTAAAAATAAAAAAAATAAATAAATAAAATAAAAAAATAAAAAAATAAAAAAGAATGTAAAGTTTGTTTAATATCCAAAAATCAGTCAATATAATAAAACATATGAGTAGAATAAAGGACAAAAATTAAATGATTATCTCCATAGATGCAGAAAAAAAGTTAACAAAATCCAATAGTTTTTCATGACTAGAAACAACAACCAGGAAAAGAAGAAAACTTTCTCAACTTCAGAAAGAATATTTGTGAAAAATATAGAGCTAACATTATAATTAATGCTGAACGACTGAATGCTTCACCCTACTTTCAGAAACAAGACAAGGATGTCTACTCTTGTTATTTCTATTCAATATTCTAGGGCAATTAGAAAAGGAAAAAAAGAAAAAAATCATCCAGTTTTGAAATGAACAAGTAAACTATGTCTATTTTTGATGATGACATAATTATTTATTTGAAAAATCCTAAGGAGTCCACCATAAAACAATTAGAAATAAAAGTAACAAGTTCATTATAGTTGTAGAGAAAAAGATCAATATATAAAAATTAATTAGATTTCTATGTCAGCAATAATCAACCTTAAAGTGAAACTAAGGAAACAATTCTGTTTTAAATAACATCAAAAGAACAAAATTTTTTGGAATCAATTTAACAAGATGAATGCAAAACTTATGCTCTAAAAACCTACAAGACATTGCTGATAGAAATTAATGAAAACATAAAAATATGGAAAGACATTTTCTGTTCATAGATCGGATGTTAAATGTTGATATTTACCAAAATGATCTACAGATTCAATGCAATCCCTGTCAAAATTTCAGCTGGTGTTATTGTCAGAAATTGACAAGTGTATTTTAAAATTTATATAAAAAATTCAATGACTCAACATATCAACAACAACAACAACAAAAAAATAGAATAGTATCTCTAGTGAGGACAATTTGGAAGGCACCCATTTCCCAACTTCAAAGCTTACTATATATAATACCAATAATCAAACAAGTGTGTTGCCAGAACAAAACTAGACATATAGATTAGTGAAACAGATTGAGAGTGCAGAAAAAAGAATTCATGTTTACAAGTCAATAGATTTTCAATAAGGGTACCAAGACAATACAATGAAGAAAAATAATCTTCAACAAATGTTGCTGGGATAACTGAATATCCACATGGAAAAAAATGTTGAAACTCTTCCCAACACCATACACAAAATTTACTCAAAATGCAATATATGAGAGTAAATATTTGTGAGTCTGTATTACTTCAGACGAATGGTTTGGTTTCCTGGGCTGGTTGCTACATGTTGTGGATCAGAGCTTAATTTTTATATATGATCTGGCCATTGTCTATTGGTATATTCGGTCGTGCAGAATCAAACACTAGCTATAAAATCTGCAGAAATTTACTCATTTTTTTTTAGCCTCAGTGGCCTCATTTGTAAAATTTGATTAGTAGTAACCTCTACTTCATAGGATAATAATTTTTAACACATATGAATATTTTCTGAACTTAAAAAAAATAGATCCAGTAGTGCTAATACATTATCTATTTGTGAGAAATATAAAACTTTTACACTGCAGATATATTGAAATAGAAGATAAAAGCACTTTGAAGTGCCTTACACAAAGTAGACAGACAATTGTTCGATTTTTTTCTCTCTCCTTGGTCTTTCACTGTGGGATCATCCTTGTTACCTGTTTCAATAGTGTGTATACAAAGTGATAATATACAATTATACATCTTAAGAAGTGTTACAATACTATATGATGTCAAAGAGACACTTTTTCCCTTCCAGTGCATATATATTTACTAAAAAAGACTAGATAATATTTTTATTAGCCATCTGAGAGTAAACAGTTCTGAATTAGTTTCTCCATTCATTGAATCACATACTTTCAGCTTCCCTCCGTTTTATGAATGAGTCTATCAGATTTAAGGCTGTTAATATTTCACACAAATTTTAATTATGCAAATAGTTTAGTATTTTTTTTAAGTTTTTATTGTTTTGTTCTGTCTACCAAAGACTGCACACGAACAATTGGATCAACAGGCTACTTTCTCCATTACAAATTCCATTTGGTACAACTTAATGTTCATCTCTCCTTTCAAGTATAATGTTGTTTATGGAGCATTAGCTTAGATGGTGTGAATGGTTTCTTAGTTTCCCTCTTCTCCAAATTAGCATATGCACCCCACACCCATAAGATGGCAACAGTTAAAATGTGAAGACACAAAAGTAGAGCCTGGAAAAGAAGTCTTGAAGCCACCTTGGGTGGGTATGTGGTGTACATTTCCAGTCTGGGATGTCTTACAAGGGACCAGACCTCTCTCCCCCTCAGTATAGTGCTCCATTTTCTCACAGAAATCACTTTGTTTTTGCATTCCAGATGCTTCCCTATCATCTGGCCAGGAGCTATAAATCCACACCTATATAAAATTAATCCTGGGATAGTCAAGTAAATAGGAGTTATATCTCTTACCTGGTTGTTGGGGTAGTTTCATAATTAATATATAAGAAATATCAGTATACTGACTAAAACCCAAGGATTCTAAGCTACATGTGGCAAGCATTTCAGTAAAAATCAAGGAAGTACAATAAAGCAAGAATTCTATAAAAGTTTGTTATTTTTAAGACTTTCTATTAGTAGTCTGAATTTTGGGGAGACTTGGCCAGCTTTTTCAGACTATACTTGGAGGCATCTGAAATCTTTCTTGTTTTTTTCATTCATTTATTTATATTTAGTAACCATTTGCAAATGTTAATGAATAGCAGATAAAACATGTAGCGTTTAAAAATTTAGTCAACTCTTAAAGTGAACTGATTACCAATGCACAAAATATGGAACATTGCAGTCCTTTTTAGTACAGACACTTTTAATCCACTTTTAATTAAGGGATTTAACAGACAAGCAGGCCTATTATATTTCTCATAGATTGCTGACATATTACCAGCACTACTGGAAGTTCATTTTTCTGGGACAGCTCAGGGAAGATCTTTTAAGGCCTATAAATTATCACCATCATCTAAGCCAAAATATCTTTGAGCTCAAAATTCCTGCCTGTCCAATAGAACATAGATTAAAATCAGTAAAACTGGAAGTGACTCTAGAACTAGGATAGCCCTAAACAAAAGTCTGATATGAAACAAATTGCATTCTCCCAAAGTTATCTTATTTTTCATAGAACTTTATATGAAGGAATATACTCTTTCAATTATATCATAAGCCACATGCCATGGTAATTCGCTTTTGTAAGCATATCTATACAACATTAACTACCACCTCAGTTTAATTAGTTGAGTATTGATGGCTGGTATAAACAAATGGCTCATTCATAAATTCTTACTGGTTGAAGTCATTCATGGCCCAATGAAGACAAACAACAATCCATAATACAGATTCTTAAGAATGCAGTAATTGCTAACATTTACTGAGGTCTTACTATGTGCCAAGCACTCTATGTATGTTTTTAATATATTATCCAATTTAATCCTCAAAATAACTGTATGATATGAGGTGTGATTAAAAATGTGGTCAATGTTTAAATATAAAAAAAATTTACAATAAAAGACACATTGCCATTAATCCCCCTCAAAATACTCCCTCTAGTATCAGACACACTTATCTCATCATTCTTTCCAATTTCTGAAGCAGTTCTGGAAGTCCACTTTCATGAGTGTCTTTAGTTGCATTGTTGTGGCTGCCTCGATGTCTTGAATTGATTCAAAATGAATCAATTCTCAAGGTCATTTTGACTTCAGGGAAGAACTAGGAGACGCATGGTGCCAGATCAGGTGAATAAGGTAGAGGAGGACACAGCATAAATTTTTTATTTGGCACAAATTTATGTTAATACATGGTTTGTGATTCATGATTTATAGCACACTTTAAAACAAATCTCTCAACCATAGCTCACAACCTACTGACTGCACCAAACAAGTTGAAAGTCATCACACACTGTTACTAAGGTTCTAGGTGCTACTTCTTGTATCAAAGATCCTTGCCTTTCCGTTGGATGGCACTTAGCACAGCATTCACCAACGCCGTATTTTTTCATCATGCCTCGTACTAGTGCCACTGTTATCCTCATTTTACACATGAAATAATTAAGTCACAGAGAGGTTAAATAATTTCAATATAATATAGCTAGTAAGTGTCAGAAGGTCTTTGAGCCTAAGCATCTGATCATAGTATCTTTTATTATTTACTATTTAATATTCTTTTTTATGGAAGTTGTGATAGCCACTGTTTTGCATTGTTTTTCTTTATTTCTAATTTACGTAGTATATGAAAATTTTCATTTGTTCTAACTAAATGCCTAACAATGTCCAATATAACAACATATGAAGATGAAGTATCTCCAAAATACAGTCTCCTTCTGAAAAATACCATGTATATTTGCATTGTACTTTATGCAAAATCCACACTTGTGAGGACAAAGCAGGAATCTGCTAATGTGTAAAGAGCGAATGTTTTTGAATCTCAGAGTTCAGCCAGGGGGGCATGTTTATTGTGGCCCAGTACTAGATGTGAGGTCCATCCAAGTGTTCATCATTTGAGCCTCAACACAGTTCATTATAAAGTACAGCCACCTTATCTCATCCATTTGAAACTAAGTACAGTAGCTGTAAGTGCACTTAAATCAGTCCTGTTTATAAAATAAAATAAAATAGATTTTACAAGGTAATTCTTCTTTTACCAATTGAACTCAATCAAGGAAAATGGTTTTATTCCCCATGAAAATCAAAACTTATTTGTAGCATAACGCTTGAGAGCCCAGAATGCCTGAATTCAAGCTCCAACAAATCTACTGGGTCTTGGGCAAGTAACTTAAAATCTCTGGCCTTCAGTTTTCTCATCTAAAAATTGGAAGTTATAATTTGGGGGTTAGAGTTATTACAGGAATTGAATTAATAAATGTAGAGTTCCTCTAACAGTATGTCATTTGATCCCATTTTCTAAAATGTATGCATTCACAGTGCAGGTCTTACAAAGTGTTTTGTTGCCTTGATTCTTATTTCTCATTCTATTTATTAGTTTGTCTTAGGGATTAGAAGTAATGGCTGTCCCAATAAAAAGAAGCGAAAGAACAGCTAAAATGTATCATTTATTAAATGAAAGGTACCATGAATTATTGGTAGCAATTTTCGCCTGTGGTTTATGGAAACAGAAGGCGAATATGGAGTATCATTATAATCATGCACAGTAAACAAAATGTGTTTAGAGGTACAGAAGGTGGAAAGGCTGGAAAATACTTTAGGTAGAAAATTTTGTGGCTGACATTACCATTGCAATCCACCAGCACCTTTTCCAGAGCAAAAGCAACTCATACTCTGACATATTATGTTCCCAACTCAGCTAACACATTTAAAGCAAAGATGTTCATTCACATGCAAATGTTTTAGTTGATCCATTTTATTCACCACCCAAGATATTATCTGTATTTTTATGGTAACAGGCAGTAAACAGTAAGCTATCTGCTCTTTACCCCTCAACAAGATCCAGAGGCCTATACACTTATGCAGAGAATTTTCATTTTAATAGGAAAGTGAAGGAAATATCAGGAATGAGAAAGATGTTTAAAAACAATAGTTTAATGGTTACCTGAGGGTAAGGGGGGAGGTGAGTGGGAGAGCTGATGGGGTGAGGGGATAGGAAGAGGGCATCAAATATATGATGGAATGAGAGCTGATTCTGGGTGATGAGTGCATAACGCAATGTATAGACAACGTAATGTAGAATTTTACACCTGAAAACAATGTAATTGTTATTAACCAATGTCAACCCAATAAATTTAACAATTAAATAAATAAATAAACAAACAAATAAATAAAAACAAGTTTAAGCTCAGGTGACCAGATTTTAACATTGGTTAAGTGGGACACCATTGACTGAGTGTGTGTGGGGGGGGGTTCTTGATTAAAAATTTGGTCTATATGGAGCAACAAAAATTTTCATAGAATGCAAAAATAGTATTGTAATATATTTTTTAAAATTTCAACATAAGTACAATTTACAAATGTAATACATAAAAAAAATTATGT
>PVKE010048142.1:0-11691 GCA_004027555.1 Craseonycteris thonglongyai | reverse complement strand
TTTGTGGTGCAGAAGGTTTTTAGTTTGATATTGTCCCATTCATTTATTTTTGCTTTTACTTCCCTTGCCTTTGAAGTCAGGTTCTTAAGATCCTCCCTGACCCAAGGTCTATTAGTTTAGTACTAATGTTTTCTTCTGTGCAGTTTATTGTGTTGCATCTTATATGGAGGTTTATAATCCATTTTGAGTTAATTTTGGTGTATGATAATAGATCACACAGTTCAGATTCATTCTTTTGAATGTAGGTGTCCAATTTTCCCAGCCCCATTTGCTGAAGAGACACTACCTCAGACTTGCTAGAATGGCTATGATCAACAAAACAAGAAACAACAAGTGCTGGAGAGGCTGTGGAGAAAGAGGAACCCTCATACACTGCTGGTAGGAATGCAAATTGGTATAGCCACTGTGAAAGACAGTACGAAGATTCCTCAGAAAATTGGGAGTGGAGCTACCATATGACCTGGTAATCCTTTTTCTAGATATCTACCCAAAATACTTGAAAACCTTAATTCATAAAAACATATGTATCCCAAAGCTCATTGCAGTGTTGGTCACAGTGGCCAAGTCATGGGAGCAACCAATGTGCCCCCTGATAGATAACTGGATAAAAAAATCTGTGGTACATATACACAACGGAATATTACCCAGCTATAAGAAAAGATGAAATACTGCCATTCATAATAACATGGATAAAACTTGACATCATTCTGCTAAGTGAAATAAGTCAGACAGAAGAAGCTAAGAACCAAATTATTTCACTCATAGGTGGAATATGAAACTGAAAGCAACAAAGAAACAAAACCTTATGGACGTAGTCAATAGTTCCAGAGGTTACCTGAGGGTAAGGAAGGAAGTGGGTGGAAGAGGAGGGAGGGGGAGCTAAATATATGGGAATAGAAAGAAAGGTGATTCTGGGTGGTGAACACATATTGTAACACATAGATGAAGTACTGTAGAGTTCTACACCTGGAACCTATGTAATTTTTACTAACCAATATTACCCTAATAAATTTAACAATAAAAAAAATTAAGAAAGTTAAAAAATAATTTTCAGGAGGCAATATACTGTCTACACTTATAAAAATTTAAGAAATATGAAAATAATAAATACTTGCAAAAAATGTAGTAAGCAGACCATTCACATAATTATTGTGGAAAGGAAAGGTATTACAACAACTTTGAAAAAAGTCTTTGCCACTATCTACTAAAGATGAACATATGAATACCCTATAATCCAGAAACTATATTCCTAGGTATATACCCAACCTAAGTGCATATGCTCATTTCATGGCATTTATTGAGTTGTGATTAGAGCTCTATTCATCATAGCTCCAAATTGGAAACTAGATCAATCATTATAATAGATAAAATTAGATTCAATTTTAGTACATTTATAGAATTAAATAGTATACAACATTTACTCTCAATGGCATATCACCCTTAAAGGTTTTCGAGAAGCAAAAATAAATAAAAAAATAAAAATTATTTTCTTCTTTCATCTAGAAAGGATAGACAGACAGACAGACAGACAGAAAGGAAGATGATAGATAAACAATGTGTGTTTGTAACTAATTTGTTGATGGCCCTATCTATTGAATGTGGGAAATTTATTCTTAGGGTGTGTGTATGCATATTTTATTAAATACCAGACATTTTGCCTTTATTAACAACAAAGGTAAGTAATCCTTATGCCTAGTAATGGACATGCTTCTTCTTTTAGTTTATTAAAGGTCTTCAAAAGAATTCAGGTGCCATATTTGAAGAGGCTATCACTGGCCAAGGACAATATAACCTGAAGCTCAAAAAAGATCGTGTTTTTCATTCTCTTTGTATTTATTTTAAATTAATTATTTCTTCCCTATCATCTTTCAGATTCCATCTATGATAGTAATAATTCCTAGCTGATCAAATCCAGAAGATGACAGGCAAGAAAATCATTATTTAAAAATGAATATAAAGAGAAGAAAATACATTTCACGCCCTTCCAAATGAGTTCTATTACTATTAAGCCAAATAGAAATTGAAGGATGGTTCTGTTTAACTGTAGTCACTTTGCTACCCATTATGCAGCACCTGATGAAGGCACTTAAGATCAATAGCTAACATGACCGCAGGAAAACATTTTATGCCTCCTGATGAAAAAACAGATCATGACCTATTGTGCAAAAGGATTGAATATGATTCTCATAGATGTTCTAGATATAGCTGTCAATTTACAAGAAATATGGGTAATACACAACTTATTAGACTGCACCTGCATACATAATCAGTAAAATTCAGATTGTGGAAAACTCTAAAGGTTTAATGACACAAGTTTTTAACAGATAAATTACAAGGAAATGAAAAGGATAGAAGGGCAACTGATAGGTTAAAAGAGACTGGAAATCACATTAAACAAAATGGGCAGGGTTAAAATGTGGGTTGAGATGTACATTATCAAGCCATAAAGATATGAAAGGGAATGGTAGAGTCAGGATAGTGTCTACTCTTGAGTTGAAGGATGATTTTGAGATTGCATCTGAGCCTATGAAGGGGATCTAGAGTTCCTGGATTAATTATATTCCCTGACTTTGTAATATTTACCTTACTAAAACTTATAATATTTCATTATGCTACATATTTTCTTTTCATACTTTTTGTGTCCACATTGTATTTTACATTTTAAAAGCCTTAAAAATAAGAGAAATCATATTAAATATTTAGCTTTGATAATTCAGAAGGGGACAGTGCAGTTGTACTGAGATAGTAATATAGAATAAAAGCACACTTTTCTTCATGGAGAAGAATCACAGAACATTAATACAGTGTATACTCCCTTTTGCTCATAGTTTCCAAGAGTCATTTATTTGATGACTTGGTAGATTCTATGACCTAATTATTTTGAGCAGTACATATTTTATTTAATTAATGGATGACTGTCTTTTTATTTACTTATTTTTTATCATTAAATTTATTGGGGTGACATTGGTTAGTAAGGATTACATTGGTTCCAGGAACATAACTCTACATTACCTGCAGGGAGGGGAGTCAAATATATGGTGATTGAAAGAATGTTGACCCTGGGTGGTGAGCAAATAAACACATAGACAGGTACTGTAGATGGCCATTGTAAGTGTTGAGATTTCAAGTGAAATGAGTTGTGGTTCATGTTTCCATAAAATAAAGAAATAAGCCAATTCAATGAACTACATATTGCACACTTGCTTTGAGATAAACTGGTCTTCACTGGATTACCTTCTGTTTGCAAGTTGATGAATATAATAATGCCAATTTGCACAGGACCTTTTTAAAAGACAATAGAAATTCAGTATAAGCTACTGAGTGTATTCTTATTTTCTTACATATTCACTCAATACAGTAGTGAGTGATTTTCATACACCTTCGTTTTTTTGCATGAAATGACACATTGCATACAACTGCTTCATTAAAATGTGTTATGTTGAACAAAGACAAACAACAATTACAAGATTTAAGATATATATTAAAACCTATATATCATTATCTAATCAAAATATGTCTTTACTAAGTAACCAGTATATTGCTAGTCCAGAAAAGTGAGTGAGCATTACACCTTTCAGTTTCAGTAAGAATAAATAATAATAGGCTAGAAATATTTGAAAAGAAACAAGCTGTTCATGAGAGTGACCTGGGAATGCACCGTGCCCTTTTCTCTTGTTGTTTACGTGATAAGGTGTGCTGAGTGCTGGTTAGGTTCTAAGACACTTTAGGCACTAAACATAAAGGAGTCACTTGAAACTAAAAAGATGTCAATATACACTGTATTCCAGCACATAGAGTTGAATTCAAATAATTTTATTAGAGAGACAGAGAGAGAGAGAGAGAGAGAGAGAGAGAGAGAGAGAGAGAGAGAACTAGAATGAATTTCAGGTACAATTTATTTGAAGATTATTGTCTGTATAACAAAATGAAGCAAAAGTCAATATATACACCTTTTGACAAATAGTGTATGATCTCACTTATATGTGGAATGTACAACAAACCAAAAACACTGAACTCATTGAAACAGTAGATTCATGGTTGTGGGGGCAGAAAGAATGTGATAGGGTGATCAAAGGATACAAATTTTGAGTTATAAGGTCCATAAGTTCTGAGATCTAATGTACAACATAGTGATTATAGTTAACACTGTATTACATACTTGAAAGTTGTTGAGAGTACTGGTAGATCTTAAAAGTTCTCACCACCCATGCAAAAATAGTAAGTATGTAAGGTGATGGACATATTAACTAGCATAATTGTGGGAATCATTTCACAATATATACATATATGAAATCATTACATTGTACATATTAAACTTACAAAATATTATATGTCAATTATATCTCAATAACACTGAACAAATTATATACACATTTTACCCTTTTGCTGCTTGATGTGTGTGTGTACACCCATTTTTCTTGTAAAGGTTATATTTTTATAATTATTGCTTCTACTGTCTAAGATTAACAAGCCTAGTGGGGCATATCACTGTCAGTGGCACTTTTACACTATGTATTTACCAACATTTTATGTTCTAAGCCTCAAGAATTCATTCTAGTTTAACTTTTCCCCCAATTAGGTGTCAGACTCTCTTTTTTCCTCTAGATGGCAGAGTAGCATTCTAAATTGTAAAGATGACGTTTGTGATAAACATTTTAAACATTTATGCTATATTGGCTAGCTCTGTTGAAAATATATTTCCCCTTCCTACAGTTAAAATAAAATACAGTGTATTTATGTGCTATAGTTTTAAATTGGTCAATACCATACAATAAGGAGCTAGCACATACAATATTAAAAATTCATTAAAGCTATTACGTACCTGACAGTGCTCATAATGATGTGCTGGCATGTTTGCAGTTACTGAGAGGCCTAGAAACAGTCCAAGTGCTTTTGATATTCTACGTCTTACCTCCTAGGGTATATTGCCTGGCATTCAGTTTTACAGCCTTTATTATGTGTATCATTCTCTGTTGAAAGGACTCTAAGAAACCCCTAGTAGTAGTTCGCTGCAGCTTTCTCTAAGAGAATTTCCCATCAAACTTTCAAGATAAATAAGGTCCAAAAGAAGTTCTTAGTGAATCCAGGATGGAGTTTCTGCAAACACTATGGGTGAGGTATTCCAAATGTTCAGCATTCCCTTTTTCTGAGTTTGTCTAGCACTGAAATGAAGCAGCAACATACTATCTATTTACCTCTTCTGCAAACACACAGGGAAGGCGAATGGGATCCTGCATTTAGAGACTAAGAAACTGAGGAAGCTTCTCACTGGCCCCCTTGTGTAGTTTAATAAACCTAGAGATATTTGTGTAGCATTTTGCAGCTTCCAAACAGCCATCTTTTGTATTTTGTTAAGTGTATTATATGTAAATGTGATTTACATGTTGAACATTTATTGCTCTTGCTTTCTTATTTAGAGCCAAAAAATTAAGATGCATAAAATATGATATAAGAAAAAAATAATATAATTAGTGAATAAAATAGTAACACAAAACTTAATAAAACGAGAAAAAGTGGAAGAGCTTTCCTACAATGATAGATGTTCGAGGTTTATAAAAACAACAACAAACTTCTCCTTTTTCCTCATGAGCCAAACACATATTTTCAGTCTAGTATCTGGTAAATGCTAAGTACACTAAGGACAGTAATTGTGACTGGGGGAGGGGTAAGTGAGAATTTCTCTAATATTTGAATTAATTAGTAGAAAACAAGCAGTTCCAGAAATGATTGCCCCAAATGGTAGACATTGAACCTGAATGCTGTACCCACACATGTCCCCATACTCAGAAACAATTCTCCAGCTTTTAAGGTAATTCACATGGGAGGCAAGAACCTTTGCTGCCAGCCCAGCAGTTACCAGTTGTACTGCAGTTCAGCACATGGGCTTGCATGAGCCGGGGCCAGGATTTGATCCCGGACCTGGTGGTTGGAAGGCAAGTGCTCAACCACTGAGCTATCCAAGCATACCCAAGATTTTCTTTCAGTAGTCTCATCTCTAAAAATGTGTTGGGTAAAACTCATCAGTCAAAAAGGGGGAATAAAACCCATATGGATTAATTATTTTTTGTTGGGATTATTCTTCTGTTTTTGAATAGAATGAAGTACTTAATATTAAAGGAAGATTGAGTGATTTACTTCTTGAAGTTTAAAAAGTTTTAGTTTATGAACAGACCACTTCACAGAAATCCATTTTATATATGAGACCAATATAGTAAAAATTGTACCCACTGAAATTTAAGCTCCAGGAGGTTATGAATTTTGCTTGGCACATAGAAATTTTTTATCAGGCTTTTAAAATAAATCAGTGAACTACATTTTCAGCGCCTAACATGTTACCGATGCCTTACTAAGTGTTTTATAAACATCACATCATTTATTTCTCATAACTACAGTGATTATAAATATCTGCATTTTAAGGATGAGAAAATTAAGATTTAATGGCAGATATTTTCCCAAATTTTACAAACACGAAAGCGGGAAAGTGGGATCCAAACCCAGTTTGCCTAACTCTAAAGCACATGCTCTTAGACATGTCATAATAACTTCCCCAGACTTGTCGAAGTTAATCAAGTATAACAAACACAATTAATGAGTAATATGAAGCATTCCTTTCTAAGGCCTTCTCACAAAACTTAAAGCATCCTACATTTTCACCAAATTTAAAGTTCCCATGAAATATTCAATCACCCTAAGTCTTATCCTTTTAAGGTAGGAATATATTTAACTCTTGAGAATAATTAGGAAGGTTTTCCACATTTTTCCCACAACTGCTAGCATAGTATATGCATACAATGAATATTTAGAACCACTTCTTAAATAAATGTTTACTTACAGTTACTTTCTTATTATTGCATTCTTTAGGCTATCATTTAACTTTTAAATCAAAAACTAAAATTATTATGTTTGAAAATGCTTCACAGTGGTATAAAAGAAGTTAACACTTATAGGCAAAAACTCAAATGTTTCTAGCATTAAGATAGTGTTCTCTAAAATGTCTAATCATGAAAACCATCCAGATATTTGCCAATATATATCATTCCAGGTTTTCACCTTGACATAGTAACTCAATAAGTGTAGTTATGGATCTCAGAACTCTGAAAGATTAAAAGAAATCCAGGATATTCTAAAACACTGCCCAGAGACCTTCTAAGTCTAAGGAAAAAAAATAAATGAATCCAATAAAGAACCAAGTTTGAAGGAATAAATTTGAAACAGAAGAAGAAATGCATTCATATTAAAGATTATAAAGACTAAGAAAAAAAGACAAATTCTTAATGTATATTTAAGCTTGTAATTACAAAATTAAAGAAAGAAGAACGAGTAAAAAAGTAAATATTTATAAGTATATTTTATTCTTATTTCTCATTTTTATTGAGGTATAATTGACAAAAATGTAATATAAAGTGTACAGCATGACAAATTTATATATGTATACATTGTAAAACTATCACCACCATTGTTAATTAATACATCCATCTTCTCACATCTCTTTTTATTAAAAGAACACTATGGTCCACTGTCTTATCAAATTTCAATTATGTAATACAGTATTATCAACTATAGTCACCATATTAAACATAGACCTTCAGATCTTAAGCATCTTATAACTGAAAGCACGAACCCTTTTATTAGCTTCTCAGTCCTTGGCAACCATGTTTCTACTCTCCATTCCCATGAGTTTAATATTTTTCACTTTCTTTCTTTTCTTTCTTTCCTTCCTTCCCTCCCTCCCTCCCTTCCTCCCTCCCTCCCTCCCTCCCTCCCTCTTTCCCTTCCTTCCTTCCTCTCTCTCTCTCTCTCTCTCTCTCTCTCTCTTTCTCTGTCTTTCTTTCTTTCTTTTTTAAGATTCCACATATTAAGTGATACCATGCAGTATTTGTCTTTCTCTGTGTGGCTTATTTCACATCGCATACCTAATGACAACCAGATTCATCCATGTTATCACTAATGGCAGTATGTCATACTTTTTTAAGGCAGAAAAATATTCCTTTGTATAAAAAGTACACTATATACCATATTTTCTTTATCCACTTATCTAGCAATGAACACTTAGGTTGCATCCATACTTTGGCTATTCTAAACAATGCTGCAATCAATTTGAGACAGTGACTTGCCTTCCTGTGGAAGTAGGATTGCTGGATGCTATGGCAATGTTAACGTAAAAATAAAAGGCCTTTCAAAATGAGAGGCAATAAACACGTACTAAGATCAATAAGAACAACTACGTGAGATGCACTAATTCTAGCAGAGGGCCAAACAGTATTTTGATCAGGAGACAAAGGCAATGGGAATTTATGAGAAGGGGAAGGGGAACAATTACATTGATAGAAGGAAGACATAATACAGTGATGTTAATTCTAAACAATTTTTTAAATTTTCAACCCAGTAGTCACAATAACTGCTTTCTTGTTATCTTTGCAAATAGTCCTTTCAGATATAATGTGCCAAAGGTTATTTGTACTGTTTGAACATTTCAAAGATTTGAGGCATAGGAACTTTCTCTGACATGGCAGCTCGGGCTTTATTTTAAAGTGGCTCCATTTATTACTTATTGACAGCAGTTAAGTTTTTATTATTTTTTTTTGAGGAATTGCCATAATGTTTTCCATAGTGGCTACACCATTTTGCATTATAGTACTAACAACTGTGTACAAAGGTTTGCTCCCTTTTCTCCACACCCTCACCAGTATACCCTGTGGTTTTGATTTGCATTTCTCTGGTGGTTAGTGATGTTGAGCATCTTTTCAAATACTTGTTAAACACCTGTATGGCTTCTTTAGAAAAAAGTGACTCTGCAGATCCTTTGCCTATCTCTTAATCTGGTAATTTATTTATTGCTATTGGGTTGTATGGATTCTTTATATATTTTGATATTAACACCTTACCAGTTAGTTGGTTTGCAAATATTTTCTTTAATTCCCTAGTTTGCTTTTTTCATTTTGTTGACAGTTTCCTTGGGTGGAAGGTACCAGATGGAGAAGGTGGGAATTAGGAGTTTACTCCTGATCTGATGGCACTGTGCTGGGGATGGGGTTTATGGCGAGAGCGTGTCTCAGCCTTTCTTACCTTATGTGGGTATTTTATCCAGTACCTTATGTGTAGGAGTCATTCATCTCCTAATGTCTGTGTTTTTCTCAGATGAATTTGCTCCACGTTAAGCAATGTATTTGGTGTGTCTGTGGGAGGAGGAAAATTCAGGGGCCTTTTATGTCACTGTGTTAGTCTTCATCTCTGCCATAAATATATTTCCTTAATGTCACAAAGAAAAATCTCTAAAATGCCTTTCAAATGATGATAATTTATCAGCATGTGGCAGTAGACTTGATCAATACTGAATTTTGTTTTTATTTAAGGCTGGTGTTTTGACTTCAATCATTTTATTCTAGTGTTTGTTCAGGGACTTGAATTCATTCCACTTATAAGCTCATCAGTTATCCTCTCACCGTTTCATGGACACTGAAGACGTGAAGCTCCTGAGACAGAGGAAAAGCAAGCAGTCACAGAAACAGTATATATGTCATCTCCTTTTGCCTCAGGTCCCATGAGGTGACATAATTTGAGCCCAAAGAGACATGTGCACATTCAATGGTTTGTGTTGCAGGAGAGGAACACTGAGCTGCAGGAATCAGCCATTTTATAACAACCAGTTAACCAGCCTGCTTTTATTCTCGGAAGTTAAGTTGAAAACACAACTCACAATGTAAACCCAGTTCTGAAAGAAGACCCAGAGACTAAATGAATGGTCAAGGCCTCACATTCTTGGCACATCCAACAAGACACATAGGAGAACAAGCATCCCATGGAAGACTAGGTCTTCAAAAAGTCTTTACCAGGTCCTATAACAGTGCTATGTATACATCTGTGGTGTTCAGCCTCATACCGTGATGCAGGTTTGATCCTAACACACATGCATACAATACACATGTGTTCCATTTCTACATCCCTGCTCTTGCTATTACTTTGTTACTTCACTGATTGGGTTGTGAAAGTGAGACACTTATTTAAACTCACACATGTATAGTTACATGTAGGCATGTCTGATTCCCAGTCCAAATTGTTTGTGTCTTGTTCTGTTTCTCAATACAAGAAGTTACTCATATTTAACAATAAAGACATAAAACCCATGAGAAATATCCTTCAGGTCTCAAGTGTTGTCAATCGAAGTTTAGAAAGAAAGGAAGCTCCATTAAAGAAATAAACAAACAACTTATGAAAAACATATGCTAACTGGAATAATCAAATGAGCTAATTTCTGAATCTCTCTTGTAGATAAATAGGTAATCATAACTACCTTGTATTGTCAGAATTCTCACTAGTAAGGTTTATTAATGATGAACAAGCCTGTGCGTCCTGTTTCAAAGAATATGACTTTTTATTATGAATGTGCTACATTTTCAAATGTAGAGGTCATAAATTATAAACACTTTGATTCAGTCCTGGCTAGAAAAAACTGATGATGAAACTAGAGACATCATTCCTCCAGTTAGCAATTGCAAGTGAATATATATTAGTAAGATAAAATAATTGGCACAAAGAGACATAGGGAAAGAAAAATATTTTTGCATTTGTTAAATGGACCCCATAACACATAATTCACAAAGCTATTGAGTGTATGAAATTAGATAAGAAATAGAAATGCACATTGAAAACTTTACATGAATATTTAGGTGGAGGATATTGTTATTTTTAATTCTATAATATTAATATTGATTTTTCTAATATCTGTCTTGCTTTATTCTAGGGGCTAGAGATATAGGAGTGAACAAAACAAAATCCCCACACTAATTAGCTTTATGTACAATGACCTTTCTTAAAAATTACAGTTTCAAGTGTATTTATAATAATTAAATTTAAAAACTGTAGTTCATTATAAACAATGTAGTTATTCAAACACTTTAAAGAAATGGTTCTAACCATTCTTTAACTTTATGTTATTTATAAGGTAACTTTGTATATTTTTATAAGGTAACTTCATATTTTAGTTTTATCTAAGGTAATTTTATCTTACTTTCTTTACCTACCTCATACAATTATTTTGCAGATTTAAATAACTGATATGTATGTATGTATGTGTGTGTGTGTATATATATATATCCACATATGTATGTATATATGTATATATATACATACATATGTGGATATATATATATATGGTGTATGTATATATCTGTTTGTATGTATTTGAATGTTTTTCATATTTCCTGGCACAAAGTGCCTGCTAAATAAAAGTTACCTCTATTTGTATGTATGGAAGAAGGCAGAATGTAAAACCAACTATATATGTAGAAGTCAAGCTGACTTTTATAAATTTCCATAAATAATTAAGGATTCCAGTTTGTTTTAAGCATATTCTATATCCAGATTCTAGGAAAACAGTATATGTTCACTATCTTTAAAATATAAATAGAATGAAATAGTTACAGATCTTTATCACCAACTTCTATTTCCTTTCACAAGTTAGGCTTGGGTAACTGAAGAATTAAATTTAAAAAGTTGGAGAAGCTGGAGATGGCTCAGTGGATTGAGCTCTTACATTGCACCCATGGGACCGAGGATCGAATCCTGGCCCCAGCCCATGCGGACCACCATGTGCTGAACTGGGGAGTGCCCTCAGTTCGGTTCTCACGAGGGTGAGACCCTGGCCCAATTCCTGCCCTGTGCAGCCCCATGCCCACCTGTGGAATGAAACTA
>PVKE010048140.1:0-11688 GCA_004027555.1 Craseonycteris thonglongyai | reverse complement strand
TTTACAACTTTGTTCAAGACTAAATTCAATATGGAGGGAAATGTTATGTTAAAATGTGAATGCTAATATAACAATAATTTTATATTTGGCTTATTCCCAAAATATGGAAGACTTCAAAAATCTCTGGGATCTCTTTTCTTAAATGTTTTAAATGTACAATGTTTATGCTGTACAAAACAAATAATTATCCTGAATTAGCTGTTTATTGGAACTTTTCATAAAATGTAAATACATTTAGTAAGGCACAGTCAATAAAGATTTCTTTAAGGTTGCACATTTCAATTCCAAAGACTGAGGGGGTAATTTTGGCCTCTGGGATTTGAAACTATCTTCCAGCTGTAACCTTTGGTCTGAACGTTTACATGGTGGTTTCTTCCCATTCAAGCTCAACATCACCTATAACATAAAGTAACATGTCACAAAAAGAATTGAAGTTAACAGTTCAAAATGTTTATATGTTTCATGGCAAAAATGAAGTGCAGATGGAAAGGTTATTATTCTAAAGTCTATTAGAAATTTAAAAAAAATGGATAAATACAATAACCAAGCTTCTAACACATTTTCAACGTATAGTTATGGTTAAATTAATACTCCTACTTTTGATGGTAAACTGGTAACTTTGACAAATTGCCTCTGTTTACCTTCCATGGCATCCAAGGAGTCCATTTTCTGAAGTGCTGAATAGTTAACAAAACAAATGGGCTGATTACTTCCTTTACTTGATAAGAGATCCAGAATGCACTGGTGTAAAAAGATATATTGTGCCTAGAAATAAAAGAAAGAGTGCTTAAATAAATAAAGGCACAGGGCAGAGAGTTTTATAAGGGAACCTATAGTGTTAGAGTGAAAAATAATATTGAATGTTAATTAAATAGCTAAGTTAGATGCATAGAATGTATGTAAATGATTTTCTACTATCTCAAACAGAAGGTTTTCTAAATTCCCATGGCTTCCTATAGCTCCAAGTATTAAAAAATATATATACTTGTCATCAAAGACTAAATGTTAATACGTTCTTTTTTGCTGTGATTATAAAAAAGGGGTGCAAATTAGATTATTTAAATTTTAGAAATTTCCTTTTTCCAATTAGGTCTAGTTGAGTAATTTTCTTATAATTTTCTTGTTAGAAAGCAGATGCTAAATTTACTTTCAATATCAGTGCATCAGTATATCCAAACATGATCAGCACATTTAAAATGTGTTTAACAATTCTGTTCATCACCTGATATTTGACCTACTTAATGTATCTAAAATATTTAGTCTCTATTTGTAAATACAAGGCAGTTGACCACTGAAATATCCAAATATTCAGGTGCTGGTCAAGAACTCCTAACATTTCATCTGAATGTTCAGGCTAAATTCAGTAACCTCTGGATTCTTTAAGTTTATTCAATTTAATTCAATAACCTGTTAGCATTTCTGAATTTGAATTTTCCCAAAGGTGGTTAAGATTACAGTCATAGAAAATCACCCTTATTTTTACACAGGAAACACACATGATGTTAAAGAAATATAACTGAAAGTTTAAGATATACTAATATAACATACAATTGACTTAAATAGAATGTCTTCTAACATGGCCATCTTAAGAGGTTGTATTTGTTTCTGTTGTTACTATACCACAGAACCTTTTTGGAACCCATTATTGAAACTGTCTTCAGAAATTGCTGGTCATTATTAGGAGTATCTATTTCTTCATGGATTACAAAATGTGTCCACAAACATCTCATCACTGCAATGTTTGTTCTATGAGAGCAGACCTCTTATTCACTGTGGCATTCCCATTGCCCACAATACGGCTGGCATGTTGTAGTTGCATAATAAATGTTTATTGACTTAGTCTCATTTAATTCTTACAGCTAACCAGTCTTTACCACTTAAGGACAGATTTCATTTGGAAAACAACCGAAGACATCAGGTCTCAAGCTTTGAAAGTGATATAGATGATCAAATTACATCATTTAACTTTGATAAGATATGAAGTGTTGCTGTCAAGTAACAAAAATGCTATTGAAATTGTTAGTAAATTACTGCTCAAGGAAATTCCAAAAGAGTATTTTCAAACAGACTTTGGGCACTAAATAACATTACTGGTAGAAACACAGCGACACAATATACTTTCTTTGAAAGCAACAATCATTTAGATGTATTCACATAAATTCTGGTATTTCCTTAAAAATTGTATTTGAATTTGACGTTACATTTGGTGTGTGAGGCTTCTGACTGTCTCCATCTCATCTTTTCTGTTGGAAAGAATGATGGCTGGAAACCCCTTCCTTGGGCAGGCTGAGCTCCATGGGGTAGTACTGCAGTTTCCAAGATCCCTCTTTGGTGTGTTACTACCAAAGGGAGTGAAGCGTGCAATTCCAGTTTCTTCCCTAGACAGTTATGTTACCTTAAGAATACTTTTCGATATTCAGTTTCCTCACTGGGGGATCATGAATACTACATGGTGAGATTTAAAGGACAACCTATGTAAAGTGCCTGACAACAAACTAGGCACCCCAAATATAATAGTTAATATTTTTCATTTTCCTTAAGAATTCACACAAGGAAATTTCCAGGAGAACCGGAGCAGGAAGATGTTCATCCATATTAACCATTGTAGTGCCAGTAGTATCTCAGGGTATTACATTACCGCAGAGTATTCTCTCAGAAGTCTTTTCAAATCACTTAGGGCTGCTACAAACTGGTTTTGGTAGACAGTGAAAGATAAAGCTCTCTCCTGGGTCTGGGCCATGCCCCTCTGGTATCTTATCATGGTGAAATTTTGTTGAGGTTCCCCCCTCCCACCCCTGCCTGTGGCTACTGTAATATGTGCTAAGTCATGAGCATTCTTCATAGAAACCGAAATCACTCCCAAGTGCAATAGATGAAACTACGAAACCACTCTTGTGCAAGGCATTGCTGAATTGTAAGGACCAGAGCCAAGGTGGTCATGTTCCTTTTAGTCACCAAGGGGAAAAGATTTAAGGGCCAACTCTTGGGAACAAAGTCAGGTGAAAGAGATTCAAAGTATGAGCTTTGCAGTAAAGAGGGAACCCAGCAGAATCTTGTCAGATATTGACTGCACACTGGGCGCTAACTGCATGCTTAGTGCTTTAGATACTATCTCTTATTTAATACTGACAACAAACTTGTGAAAAGTATAACACGGCCGTTCTAAAAAAGAGAATTAGCTCAAAGAGGTTATTTAAACAAAGTCACATAGCCAGCAATCAGCAGGGCAGGAATTCTAATTCGGTTCGCCAAAATTCAAGCTCTTTCCATTCTGCTACCCAACTACATTTTCGTCTGGCTGGTTAAACAAGATTAATGCATGAAGTTTATAGTATAAATTGAGTATCAAACTGTGTGAAACTATTAACAGGCATTCTTGAACATTCTTTTTACAAAGTTCAGTTTCACAAAGTTGCCAAAATGTTTTCAACCTTTATTACTTGAAGACTAACTCTAAACTCTAGAGGAAACAATATCTCAGTCAGTCTCACCTCCTGTCCTCTTCAAGAGAGCCAACCAACCACAATCAATGTCAACAGCACTGATTGCTGTTGCACATGGAGGGTAAAAGTACTTTCTATTTATTCTTACTGTTGACCAAAAATAAGAACAATTTTGAGTTTTAACTATGGTTAATCATTAGATTTTTATGGGAGCCCATAAAAGACCCCCAGATAAGAAGCAATTACATAATTCATGGGGTCCATTGCAAAAATAAAAAAATGTGAGTTCTTCTCTTCAAAATAATTAAAGATTTTGAAGACAGTGACAGCAAACTTTCAACCAAGCACAAGGCCCTTTTGAGCATGGGAACCTGTGAGACTACACAGGTTGCATACCCATGAAGACAATCCTGGTCACAAGTCATACTCCATTTCTGAAGTAACCTGAAGGAAAGGTAATACTTCCTTTAGGAAATGTTCCCTTTCAGCATATAAGGGGATACATGTGGATTACATTACCTAGCTTTACCCAGCTGTCACACAATTGATGTGGCTTTAAAAGATTCCTCTAAAGAGACCACACTTGAAAATAATGTTTATCATGCAAGCCCAAAGGAGTGGTAAGATAATGGCAGGGCTGACATTCTTTGTACGCTCAGAATAATTTCATAGTAAGCATTTTACTTTTAAAAAAAATAAAAATAACATGATCATCACAGCACTGTTCACGGTGGCCAAGTCAAGGAAACAAAGTGTCCTTTGATAGAGGACTGAATAAAGAAGTTGTGGCACATTTACACAATGAAATATTACTAAGCCATAAAAAGAATAAATAATGCCCTTTGCAACAACTTGGATGAACCTTGAGATCACCATGCTAAGCAAAATAAACCAGGCAGAAAAAGCCAAGAACCATATGACTTCATCCATATGTGGACTATAAAACTGAAAGCAACCAAGAAACAAAAATTCATGGACACAGTCAATAGTTTAGTAGTGACCTGAGGGTAAGGGGGGAGGGGGGTTGGGAGAGGAGAGAAAGGAGTCAAATATATGGTGATGGAGAGAGCTGATGCCGGATGGTGAACACATAATGCAACAACACATAGACAATGTATTGTAGAATTGTATACCTGGAACCTATGAAGTTTTTGCTAATGAATATCACACCAATAAATTTAACAATAAAAAAATTTTAAATAATATAAAATATGTATTTAAAACCACTACCAAAATAGAATTATCCTGTGCTAAGTATATATTTTATCTTTTAAAAATACCTAATAACACAAAGCTATTACAATTAACAAGGTTTCGAAGTATTACTTATTAAATACATATATATATACACACATACATACACACACATACACATGCATACATACTTGTTTTTTAATTTATTTTGTATATGTTTAATAATTTACATAATTATACAATTACATCTTCAAAATAAGTACATATATATTGGAGTTGAATGCTCAAATACTTTTCTTGAAAGGGATGTACAATCCAAAAGTTTAAATGTCTCTGGTATAGAGTGATACCTACCTAAGAACATTACTGTTCCATTACACGGTATTATAGGTCCTGAAATCAAAGAGGGCTCAAAGATTTTATAATATATGTTGGGAAATGATTCCCATGAGGGTTCTGCATTTGTAATTGTCAGTATACATTAGTATGGAGGCTCTAAGAAAGTCTACAAAATTCAGTTTAACATCTTTCTCAAATTTACTTTAGCAAAGAACATGTGTTCTCACACCTTTAATGACGGTAATGCATTCTGGTTTTCTAGGATGTACACTGCCAAATACTGTTAGAGAAGATCTGTGCATTTAGTGTGAGAAAATCTCTATTTGTATAGCACACAAATCTCAACCCAAAGACACAGACAGGAACACACAGACAGACTAGGGTTTGCATTTTGGCTCCAATAGTTATAAATAGTATAACCTTGGAATATCACTTAACTACTTGGTACATCTGCTTCCTTATTTGTGAAGCAGAGCCAATAATACCTAGTCGGTTGACTAGTTATGTTGGACCTACTTTATAAATAAAGGATTAAATAAGGTAATATGTGTACAGAATCTAATGTATAGCACTTAGACCTACCAGACACTCAATAGAGGTTATTTTTAATTTCATTACCACTATACTACATGATTTTTTAATGAATAAAAATCTACAAATTGTAGAAATACCATTTTTTCTAAACTAGAACAACAAAACAAAAACTCCCAGTTAGTTAATATATACTATTACAATCATGATTAGTACTAATATGGACAAATGTAATACATAGAACCTCATAACAGTCAATATTTCAGTTTCCCTACTACAACTTTTAGCATGTTTCCAAAAGAGATTGATATGATTCATTGCCTAAACTCCCTAAACTTGCTAAGCACTAAAAACAAATCAATTTTATCAATTACTTTCTATATGCCTATCAGTAGAAACAAATTAGGATGAGCCATCAAGTAACTGCTGAAAGATGACTGTGATACGTGGGCTTTAGTTCTATAATCTTCATCAGCTACCCTCCTGAAGAACCCCCCACCCGACCTGCACTCCCAAAGAGCTTTATAAGGTAGGGAAAGAGGATGTTTGCTATTCAAATAGTTTCAAGTTCATGTCCAACCAGATCACTGCCACTGAAATCCCCCCAGGTAGAAATTCTAGTGCTGGCACTACATACAGCTTAGATATCTTACCAGGTTCTGTACCATACACATTCTTTCACTTCTCAGTTCAGCTACTAGTCCATATATATCCACAAAATCATGATCATTTATATGTTGTGTTAAGTGGTCCAGAGCAATAAAAACTCCAGTTCTTCCAACTCCAGCACTGCAGCAAGAGTGAAAGTACACGAAAATTATTCAGCAAAACATTGTTCATGTTGATTGCGATAAAGAAAATGAACTACGATAGCAATAAATTCTAAACAGTTTCCTTTTATTTGGAAGCAGATTTTTTTGGGGGACTTTCTTTGGATTCATACTGTTACCAAGACTGTTAAGTCTGGGCAAGATGATGATCATTAACACTCTGTCAAATACTTGAATTTTTTTTTTTTAAGTTGAAGTTTCCCTCTTCTTTCATAATATTCTAGGGGTTGTAGTTGGAGAAGGATGAAAAGATTTTTTTTAATTGTTGGAAGTTCTTCACACCATAAACTTTGTATTGAACATATTTTTGGTTACCAATAGAAATGATAAACATTACAAAAGTCAAATATTTAGCCCATATAGCATCTCCTCTGCATTATATTGCAAAATAATCTCTCATGTGTTTTTCTCATTTTTTCCCTAGATTTTTACTTCTGTATAGATAATAAAATTGAGAAACTAATTGATTTTAAGTTCAATACCTAAGGACAGGTATGTGCTGCACAAAACAATTAATTAATAAGCCTGACAAGATTTATTCAGAAACTCCTATTAGAAAGACAAGATTCTTGGTATTTAAATGATTAACATATGAAATAAATCTGGAAAATTAAAAAAAAAAAAAAGATGTTTGAAAGACCACATAGTCTTCTTATAAATGTTACTTTGACCATCACGAAACTGCCATTTTGGTAGGTAAGAAATTGTCATCAATTTCCTAAGAAATAGTGAACATTACAACTTAATTCCTATTATGCTTAACACATACACACATATTCCTGGACAGAGGAATCAATCATTATAGCATTCAATATATTCTGAATGTCTGGGGTATAGCAGTGAACAATACAAAGTACCTGCACCTGTGATGTTTCTATTCTAGACAATGAAGAATAGCCACACAACTAAACAAGCATAGAACATGCCCTGTGGAAATGGTGCTATGAAGATAGATAAATCAGGGTAAGGAGATAGAAGTTGATAGGGTAAGACAGGCACGTGGCAGCCAGAGGGAGCAGAGGAAAATGGATCTGAGTGGACTTATGTTCTGCGTGTTTGAACAGCAAGGCGACCCGGTAAGGAAATTGCAGTGGAGAGTTCAGCAGGCGCCAGGGACAAGAGTGTTCGCTGGTGGGTGGGGTGTGGAATGTGAGAAGAAGAAGAAAGTGGAGGATGAGTCCAGAGTTTCTGGACCCAGCAGATTGGCCTCCATGTTTACCAAGATGTGGATGAGGAGGAGGGTTTAGTCTTGAAATCGAACCAAGTGTTCTGTTTCAGACACATCGAATTTTCAGAACTGTGTGGTCTTTCAGGTTGTCATGTTAAATTGGAAATTAAATGTATCAGTCTAAATAAAGTTGAGATGAGAAGTTGGAAGTGGAGACAAAAATAATTCATTGATTTAAAATGAGATTTAAGGATGATTAATATAAGCACATTTTTTTTATCATTTCTTGTATCTATTTAAATCTACTCTTTTTTAGGCCTCATGGGAGAAGGTGCTTTTTCCTTCTTCAAGGGCTTTTAGTGACCAGGGCCGTGTGTACAGAAAATATGGAGAAGCTGAAGGTGATTATCCATTAAAAATTCTACTCATGCATTTATGATGCCAGCTTAAAATCAATCACTAAATTTAGAAGCAAACTATTATATCATTTATACTATATACTACTCTGTTAAAATTTTTATGGATAAAAAGGGAAAATGAAATTGGTAGGGTAAGAATGAGACTTTTACATTTTGTTCTATATACTTTTAAATATAAGCATTGTTCAATATTTTATCATAAGCAAACATTTATATATTACTCTTATAATTAAAAAAAATCTACAATATTCCTGGAAAACGTATAAACATGTAAATTACATACTGAGTTTTTTCTTCTATATAAAAGTAAAAAATAAAAATCTGGGACAAATATTTTCTTATTTATTGAATCACACTAATTTTTGTATACACCTGTTAGAAAAATTATAAATTAATTATTGGAGTTATTAATAATTGATTTATTAACTATTGTATTTAAAAATATGTTACTTAAAAATATTGTTATTGTGGTAAAAATACGCCACATAGAATTTATCATTTTAACCATGTTAAACACATAATTCAGTGGCATTAAGCACATTCTTACTGTTGTGCATCATCACCACTATCCACTTCCAGAACTTTGTGATCATCCCAAACAGCAGCTCTCTATCCATTAAACAACAATGCCCCAAACAATGCCTCTTCCCCAAACCCTTGGTAACCACAATTCTACCTTCTGTCTCTGTAACTTACCTATTCTAGATATCTTATATAAGTGGAATAAAACAGTATATTATCATCCACTTTTTCTCTAACCTCCAAACTCCAATTGTTGAAGAGACTCGAGTTGAAATTAATTTAGATATATTGTTAGAAAACATAAATCTTATCAATCTTTCCAGAAAAACTCTGAACTCTAAACAACCTAACTCATATTTTAAGAGCATTAAATGCCAATAAAAATAATGAAGGAGATAAAAACCTCAATTTATCGTCATATTTTATTAACCATTTACAAGAACTTAGGTCAAAGGAAGATATTTGAATAGCTAAAACTTTGTAAAAATTTGGAATCATACTTGAGTTGGTCACTTACTTGATCTTCATTTTAAAGTTCATTTTCTTTTATTTATCCCTTTAGCTCCCATCTAGAAATTTGCTTTTATAAAAATGTTTAATTGCAATAGTATACTAGTACAAATGGAAGTAATGAAAGATCAGATGTTCATTCATAAAATTCATAAAATTTTATACATGCACACATTAATGATAGGCTATCCTTTATAATTTTTTTAATATTTAAAGGTCTTTTGAGGCATAATCCAGTCATAAATTCAAGAAATTTCATATATATATATATACACCGCTTTTAGACTTGTTCATCACTCATTTTATTTCTGGTATCTGAACTTTTATAAAGCTACATTTTTATCTGTTAACAGCCAGGAAAATATGTGAGAGGTTAAAGCTGGAATGAATCTACACTAACTACCTCCAGGAAATAATCAATGGTATCATGATAATAAAAAGCTCACACTGAGTTTAAAAACCATGTCTAGCATTTAATAGAAGGTTTTCATACCATCTCTTTCTTACCTGCAGTGAACAATCATAGGTGAGGTGTCATGTGCTCTGCTTGCACGAACCAACTTCACAAAGTGAACGAGGGGGGTACTGTTTTCAGGAACCCCGTGCTCAGGCCACGCAGTAAAGTTACATTGTCGAACAGTCATGCAATCCCCATGCTAAATAAAGTGACAGGTTATTCAAAGAAGCATGATACAATTATTTAAGTATCACAATTAATATTGAAGACAGTTGATATTCTAGCTTTTGAAGGTGATTTTTTAAGAATGCCTATTTACCAAACAGAAGAAACTGTGTTTTCATTTATCCTGTAAGAAAGGCCTTTTATTACTGCTACAATAAAGAAAATTGCTTTTCAGTAAGAATGGAAAGAATAAGAAAGTTTGCGAGAGGACACCATAGAGTATATTTAAATGCAGGATAACATTTTGTGGCACTAAAATAGATTTTGAAACAATTTGGACCCCAAACTTAAATAAACACATTCATCAATTATTCAAAACACAGGTATTAAGCGTCTGTCTGATAATAACAGAAAGTATAAAGATCCTTATATTTTCTATGTGTATAGGCACTCACATAAATTGATAAAATGGGATCTCACACTATCTCTTCTGTATTGGTTCTGGTCTAAATATAAAACCAAATTATTAGGATGCAGATACTGATGAGTAATTTAGAAATTACTTGTTTTAAATCAAATATTACAGTTTCTGTGTCAAATAAAATAAACCTAGTGATCTTAGCTGTCTCCTCCTTTTCCTTTCCTGGTCTATCTAAGAATTCCAGGTTAACTGATTAATATAAACTTTAACCATGTGATTTGGAATTTATGAATAAACACAGTGACAGAAGTATTGAAGTCAGATACCAATTCAAAGCTTATGTTTAAAAAATAATAGGGAAGCATTTTTGATATACAGGTATTGTTGGAAGTTAATTTTACTCTAGACATATAGAGCATTCATATTTACTCTCCAGTTCTCGCCCCAGCCATTGTTTACCCTTTCAATTTTCAGATCCCTGATGGTCCAATCTATTTGAACATCCTCCATTAGCTTTGAAATTACTATGTCTCCAAAGACGGTAACTGGTTTGTTGTCCTCCGGCCAATACTGATGGCATCGGATCTGTGTTCAGAGAAAATCACCAGTCATAAACACTGTTGTTAAACTGGCATATATACCACAGTTATTGCTGCTAAGTTAAAACCGCCTTATAAATGTCCAAGATACTGATGACTCACACTATTAGCTGAAATTGTCACACATATATTAACACAATTGTAAAATAACATTTTACGACAAGATTTTCAAATAACTTACCCGCCCTTTTTCAAAACACTGTGTTAGCATTACTAATGTTTTTGCTCTGGTTTCCCAAACCATTCTCCAAAAATCCCCAACTGTTCCTGGTAACGGCCCTTGAGTAGCAATAAATTCATTTGGACATAAGTAGCCCTAGAAAGATATAATTACAACACTGCATCAATATTTACATATATACAATAGTTTTTAGTTTTGATCCATATATAAAAAATGTACTAGCTGTAAAATGATCTAATATTTTTAAATATTGTGTTCTTTGAATGCTAAATATTATATACTCAAAATTTCCAACATCTAATTCTTAGTCTCACAATGTGATGTATTATACAAGTAATTGTTCTTAAAATTTATTTAATTTTTAATAAAATATTAAGAATAACATAGAAACAATAATATTGACCTTAATCAAATGCTTATTTATGCCAGACACTATGCTAAGCAATTTATAGTTAACAATTAAATGAATTTATTTCTTATAAAAACCTTGTGAATCGATACTATCATCCTCATTTTATAGATGAAGATACTAATGTGAAGTAATTTACTCAAGGTCTCATAGTTGATAAGACAATCTGAGTCCAGAGCCAACTCACTTATATACTTCTGTGTGTTTTATTGTACATTTATGGGTTTTGTAGATATTTTCACACTCTTCATCCAAGAAGTTACTTATCTGCTTGAACTGTGGCATTAGTATGTACTCTCCAGAGCTCTGAACTAAGGGTAATGTGGAGGCGATACAAAGGTTCATTTAGCTAATACAAACGTGAGATTTGTCTCAACTCTATTATAACAGATCATGTCCATTTTATCAAATTGTTCTAAAATTTGTTCTATTCACCTCAATGTATGCACGCAACGTGAGTCATATCTGTGGATGTTTCTTTTTTTTTTTTTTTTTTTTTA
>PVKE010048139.1:0-11690 GCA_004027555.1 Craseonycteris thonglongyai | reverse complement strand
AAAAAAAAATTTATTGGTAAATTTATTGGGGTGACATTGATTGGCAACAATTAGATAGTTTCCGGATGTACAAATCTACATCACATCACCTGTGTATCACCTCTTGTGCTCACCACCCAGAATCAGCTCCCCTTCTATCACCATATATCCGGTGTCCACTCCTGCCCCCCCCACCCCCCCTACACAACTCTCCCTCCCCTCTCCTCCCCTTCCCTCAGGTAACCACCGAACTATTGTGTCCATAATGCTGGTGCCTACTCTCACCTCCCCTCCCCACTCTCCCTCCCCCCTCCTCCCCTTCCCTCAGGCAATCACCAAGCTATTGAGTGAGAAGCACATAATTTAACATTTAAAATCACCATGACAGTTCTTGATTTTACCTGAAAGCCTTTTACTAAGCCATGACACTTTTCTTGATCATTCAAAAAGCAACAAACAAAAAAATCTAAATTCTGAAAAAAAAATGTACAGATTTTTGAGGTAGTTCCAAGAAGGAAATGAAATAGTTTAAAGAAAGACAGTTTCATTAGAAGAGGAATTACCAATTTAAAGAGGGATAACAAATTTGATTAAAGTAGTCATTTAGATTTTTAATTCATAAACACTACTTTTTACAGTATGAAGCACCTGTACCAACATGATTTAAATAGTCTGTGCCTTAGTATAAAATAAAAGTAATGATGGTTTATATTATTGCAAAATAGTTCCAGAAATTAATTTTACAAATAACATAACTATTAATATATATATATATATATATATATATATATATATATATATATATATATATATCCTTGTTAGTTAAAACGGAAATTTGGGACAGCTTTTTTCTTATTTTTGACAGTGCTTAGCTCATGTTAGAAAGTGTTATGTTGTATGCAAAAATTCTCTACTTATCTTTGCAACTTCTAGACTTTTTTATATGGGTGTTTTGCATGAATTTCATAGACAGTTATTTAAGTATTTACTTGCTTACCCACTGCTTATGAGCAATATTGTTTAAAACACAGATAAGTGTTA
Organism: Craseonycteris thonglongyai; assembly: GCA_004027555.1. Classification (NCBI taxonomy): domain Eukaryota; kingdom Metazoa; phylum Chordata; class Mammalia; order Chiroptera; family Craseonycteridae; genus Craseonycteris; species Craseonycteris thonglongyai. The sequence goes on along the minus strand of PVKE010048139.1, from coordinate 10,670 downwards.
ATTTGAAGATTTTAGGGTCAGGAGAGGGCTGGAGGGTGGAAAATACTTTGGATCTATGTGATACTGCTTAGGTCATTAACCAACATCTCAATAGAACACTTTTCAGAAAGCAAGGGAGATGGATGCTGTCATCTTTCCTCTCCATTTCTTTTTTATGGTTATTTACTCACAGATGATGTGGGCAGACTATGTGCAGAGAGAAAGCGTGGGTAATTTATAAGCAGCTATAACTCTCAATTGAAATATCCAAAGTGCTCTAAGGAATTAAGAGGAAAGTAGGTCACTTGAATCATAAACATTTTTAACATTTACTTCATAAATGAAACTAATTTGTACTTGTTCTAAAAGCAAAGGAAAAAATTGACTTCCAATACGGTAAGGGAGAAAGTGAAAGAAAACAGAATTATGAAACCATCCCAGTTTCTGCACCTCTACGAATTCCGTAGGAGGTCTACTTCTGACGGTGTACAAACCAGCAGGAGAGTTTACTAATGAAAGACAAGATGCCTGTGTTGACATAGCATTAAATGACTGGTTTGTCACTCCCCCAGGATGTGAATTGAGGATCATATGCTATAATAGCACACACTAACTGCTTTTATCCCTTGCTTTCTTAATTTTAGCTTCTCACACAAATTAACAACTTTCTGTTTGCCATTTGCGCGTTTATTTTATGCCATGCTTGGTTGAAGTTAAAACTGGCTCAGTAGTTATTCATTTCAAAATTTAGCACTTCTTCAAAGACCTGTGGATGACAATGAGTGTGCAGTGCAACCCTCTTCATTAAATCAAATTAAATATAAGTTGTCTATGTTCGATACTTCAAGAGCGCATTCCATATGATATAAATTGAGGATACTCAACATGAAGAGACGGTTTCATGCCTAAAAAATATGTAATTATGATTGCTAGCTATGGATTTTTCACTCCTGCCACAGAGAAAATTCTGAGGAATAATAAGACAGATCTGTGGTATTGTGTTCCCTGAATGTGAACAGCAACAGGGCCTAAAAAAGCTCAAAGCTCAAGTATTCCTTTGAAAAAGAGACTTGTAAGAAAAACTAGTTTCCTCTTGTTATCACCATAGGATATACTCGTGGTTGCAGAGGTCACATTGTCATTCAAATTCTTTCAAGTGAGTTTTTCAGGCTGAGAGAATAATCAAAAGTAAAGCACACTCCTGAGGGCCATGCAATTTAGTTAACTCTAGCAGCAATGTTACTGGTGGAGAGCAAAATGGCGGGGAATCTATGAGTCCTCAGCTTTTGTTTGCTTTGTTTTATTACTATCAATATCACAAGAATTACTACAGCTGTTACACTGACTAGTGCGTCTAAGATTAGCACAAAGATCATTCACATAAAGAGACTGACATACTATCAATGTTTACATATTTATTGCAGACTGAAATGGACATGAGTTCATTAATTCTAATTGGACTATTATTGGCAAGTTAGCATTCTAACCCCCAGAAATACAGTACTGTGTCCTTAATCTAATAGAGTCTGTGCTCACCTATGTTGGTTTAGAAATATAATACATATACATTCCTACCCTTCTTCTCATTCTAGATATAATTTTGTTAAAGTGAAAAACTTTGGTCAGTTTGAAGAAAGCCAAATTTTAAAATAAAATATTGAAGTTTAATATGGTTCAAATACATTAGATTGTATTTAATTACTGAAAACTAAGTTTCCAGAAACAAGTCTGATACCTATGTTTTAAAATTGATCACTTATTTGCACTAATTTGATTAAACCACACTGCAAACTTTAGAGAAAATATTAATAGAAATGATCACTCCATCAAACATATAGATACAGGCAGTATATTCCAATTTAAGGAAACATAACAGTTTTAAAAGAAGAGTAGGTAGTATCTAATTTAAATAGTATTAAACTAGACTGATCTATTATAGTGCCTAATCCTGTTAGTTATATTAATTTTGAACAATATATTAAATATTTAGCAGCTGCTGAGCAAGACAATGTGTAAAACTCTGGAAAATTCAGACCTGAATCATGCATGTTAATTCTGAAAATCCAATATTTACCTGAGGATAAGGCTAACTGTTACAACATTATTTATTTAGAGGTTAAGACCATAGAGTCTATTATGAAGTTCCACAGAAGGACTTCAAATTTGAGACAGGTGGTATCAAGATTTTTAATTGAAAAACTGACAAGAGTTTATAACACTTTGAAATCCTATTCTACAGAGTTATCTAAATGATAAAAAAAGGATCATTTTTCTTATTTTTTCTCAAGAATCTCTTTATTCTTTATATGCTGCTCAAATATTTTATTGGTTGTAAAGATTGCTTTAACTTCCTTAGATCATTTTGCCACTTTTGCTTTCATTATATAACTTTTCGTATATAGGCATTTAAAAACAATGGTTTTAATTAAAAATGTAGTTTTCTTTTTTTTCTGGCCCAGACACCTAGGATAACACAATGATTAGATGGAACAATTCACTTCTTTCTTTAACCTTTATATACAGAGTGAGTTGTGTTTATTTTTGAAGTATAAAATATGTAGGGCTTTCTTCTCTATCTGTTTCCTTCTCTTTTTCCCCCTTATGTTTCTTCCTACTTTTTCCTTTTCTATGTCTTATTCTAAGTGTCCCCCTCTCCCCCTGTCTTCTTTCATGATCACTGGTCCTACTCTTTCTCTTTTCCCTGTAGACTTTTATTATGTAAAAAATTAGCATACTTATAAAAAGTATAATTTTGATTTTATTTACCCAATTTAAATGATACTTGTTTGTTTGTTCCTCAGTTATTTTCATTTTTAAAAATCCTGATTGTTACCTATTCACTATGCGTGTGTTAAAATATTAGGATAGAAAGACCAACCAAACATTTAATTTACATAGTAATGACCTAAAATGAACTTGATCTCAAAAGTTTGTATAAACAGTTTATTATACAATTAATTTTTTCATTGCTTTTGAGAATCTCCCTTTTGTTTTCTAGTACAGGTTAAGTGCAAGAAACCAAAGCTTCCAAAATTATATAGATTTGTAAATGTTCTTGCCTACCCAGCATGAACAGAAATGAAAGCAAGGACCTTTCCCTCAAAAACTCTTCTTGTGCATCCAGAAATTCCAATGATAACATTATAATTTTTTTTTAAATACTGTAAAATTTAATTTAGCATTTCCCAAAATACAGTTTTCCAGAGCACTAACTGAAAATATATTGCCCAAAATATGTCTTCTATAGCTAAATATCTTGTGACATGCTATACTTTATACATATTTCTTGCATTTTTATTATTCAAATTAGAATGTTAAAGGATCTCAGAAGTTCTGGAATAAGAAAATCTTCTAACATTGCTAAAAACACTCTACCCTGACAGATAAATAATACCTTAACTGGGTAAATGTAGTATTTGCAGCACTTTTCTCTCAATTTTCTAGAATTGTCTCTTCTATATTTGTTATAAATGGGACATCTGATATAATGTAGGTATTTTTTTTCTTTAATAGTAACTCCTTGTGTCTGAATTCTTGAAGAAGATAGGGTATTTGAATAAAATTATTTTAGTTTCAAGCTGAATACTGCTCATGTGTACCAGGAAAGGCAATGAGAAATTTTGCGGGCATCAATTCCTATTGGTTAGCACCTGGGCTGAACCAAGAGTTATAACCTATAGGTAAATATTAACCTGGAACTACTCTAAAAACTTTCAGTTTACACATTGAAGTTTTTGGAGGTGCTATTTTGTTTTTAATCAACTTTTAATTCTCCATGCATTTGGTTTTCTCCTCCTGAAATACAATCATTCAACTGTTAAATCTTCACCTCTCCTGAGTCCACCCATCATGCCACTTACATTTGTTTTTATTATGGAACTTTATGATTCATTAATTCATTCATTCTATTGATCTTCCAGGGCATTAATTTGGGAATTCTCGGTGTTTATACCTTCCTTTGATTTATTAACTAGAAAATAAAGTTGCTTTTTACTTTTGTTTGTTCTTTGCTGCAAGCTACAAACTCCCTTTTGATGTTACAATTTACTTTATCTCTTTACTGCTTTTACAGCTTTTCTATTTTATTGTCTGTCTTTCAGCCCAATTCCTTTGATCATTCTTTCTGTTGATTCTGACTGTTACATTATTCCAGTTTCTGGTTCCCTGGTTGTTGGGATGCTGTGAATGTTAGCAGGCTGGAAACTTTTAGATGTGAAATCATAACTCCATCACAAGGAGGTAGATATAAAAAAGCAGCTAACAGTCCCTGACACATTTGTAAGAAGCTTTCACTACTGTGATTCCTCCAGCCTCATACTCTGGGATCTCTCAGTCCACACTCTTAACCTCCAACCCTTTTTTTTTTACTTTGAGAAGGAAGGAGTGCATTCTGAATCCTAGTGCTAGAATCTTACCAGAATCTACTGCTTTGTGGTTCTAGAACTTGATGGTGCTGGTCTAGTAAGAAGAACATGCTCAGCTCAAAGAAGAATAGCTCATACAAGATTTCTTCTGCAGAACTTCACAAGCAAAGGGTTTCAACTGTGCTCACCCAGAGTTTTCAGTATATTTCTGACTCAGGAAAGACAGATAGATTGACGATGGAATGAAGGAGAACCTCTCTATGTGTACTCCACCCTCTAAGTAGTATCCAATAAAGAACAATTTTAAATCTCTCAAAACAAATAGCAGAGATTATACAAGCCTCTAAAAAAATGTGTAATTCAAGTCACCACCTTTTGTTTCAGCCAAGATATTTGTAAGTGTTTTAATATGATGTTCAGAGTTTATTGTTCCTTTTACAAGAAAGTCTGCAATGACAGCATGTTCAGAATTTCAGAAGACAGTCTGCATGACCTTGCCAGCCTAGACCTGAGTTTTTGCATGCCGTTTCAACCAAACATCTGAACACTCTTCTATTTCAATGTGCACTGGGTGAAATGTGTAAGCATCTGTGTGTGCAAGGTCTAGAATGATGGAGGGGAGATACCATGTGACTATACAGAACTGGTTATATCCAGATATGTCTAATGGAACAACAACAACAACAAAAAATTATAGTGGAGGCAAAATTTATCAGCCCATCCTTATGTGTCAAGATTACCAGTAGGCAGAGATGGAAGGGTGAGCAGAAACTTGTGCAGATCTTGCCCTCATGGAACCTAGAGTCTAATGAAGTAAGCAAACATTTTTGAGAAAGTAAGCAAAAATAGAAGCTTCAGTAGCATTCAAACATATGTAAAAGTATAACTGATATACCATCACAAGGACATACTGAGCTCTTGGGAACTGTCATGGAGAGATGTCACTTGGGCCGGGAGAAGGAAGTTTTATAGAGTAAGAAGTGTTCGGGTGATATAAAGAAGATGCTTCTGAGTTGCCTGGGCAAGCATTGCAGGCTTATATATCCAGTAAAGGTGGTGAGGGGACACTTGATGTAAATAACCTTAACGGGATTACCAGAATCAAGACCATGAGAGTCTTTTTAATTACCACATGTTTTTTTTTTTAAATATATCCTTAGAACAATGAGAATGCATGTAAAGGTTTAATCAGAAAGTGGCATGATTAGATTATTGTATAAGGCAGAAAAAAAAATTCTGTCTACCATATAGAAAATGGATTTAGTTGCATGAAGGAAAAGTTGATTTAAAAAGTCCTGTTGAGAATCTACAGTAGTGCTCAAAATTAAAAACTTTAATGGCTAGAAGCAATATGCTGCAAGAGACATAGACATGTGGTTCAATTTATAAGATAATTAGAAGGCAAATTTACAAATATTTGATATAGGTTTTGAAGAAGAGAGAGGCATCAAACATAATTTCTATGTTATTTTTTAAAGTGGGTACATGTTATTTCACATTTATGAAAAGGATATTCAGTCATCGTGCTGTACACCCGTTATATGTTAATATACTGTTTTATGTTAATTACATCTCAACAACAACAGTAACATTTAACAAGGAGTTTGAATCCCTGATCTGGAAACTGCCTGGAAACTTCCCCCAGTCAGTAAGTCAGGGCAATTGTGCGTTTCACATCATTTGTTTTTCACTTCTCAGGGAACGTTGTCCTTACTTTCTTGATTTCTAATGTCTTTAAAAACTGCTGCTTCATATTTTGGTCCTTTTGGGTGAAGGCAGAGATGGTGGTTATAGTTGTTTGGATTTAATAAGTGTGAGGTCAAACCTGGCTCCTGATAATTCCTCAACCTTGCCTACATGGGCTGAACACGGTGTGTGAACAATGTGTCAACAATGTGTCAAGTCAAGAAAGACTCCAAGGTTTTGGATTAAACTACTAAAATATTGGGATGCTGGGATAATTTGACAGGTTGAACACTTGCCTTGCAACCACAAGGTCAGGGGATCAAATCCCAGCCCCAGCTTGTACAAACTCATATGCTGAACTACAGCATAACTGGTAACTGCCAAGCGCTGCCGTGAAGGTTCTCACCCCCAAACAGGAGGCCCCCGTATGGTTCCCACCCAGTGAGGCCCCACAACCATCTGTATAGAATGAAACTGGGTCACAACTAATGACGTATAACTATGGAGATGGCTCTGGGCCCTCACCCCCACCTTCACCTTCTCTCAAACAATAAAATAAATCTTTAAAAGAAAAAAAACTACTAAAAATTTGAAGGTGCTATCAATTGAAACAGAATAGCCTCCTTAACACTATTTCTTAAGAGGTAGTGTTATTCTTCCTCTCCAGTTCTAAAATATGGCTGCACATTGGAATCATTTAGTGACCTTTCCACAAAATGCCTGGATTTCTCCAAAAAACATCTACAGAATTTTTGTTTGTTTGTTTGCTTTGTTCTGTTTTTTTTTTTTTTTCTTGTTTTTTTTCAGTGTGGCACCTGGGCTTTGATAATAAAAAATAAAAAAAAATTCACATTATTCTAATGTTCAAACTTAGTTGAAAACCAGTGCACTATACTATTGTGTCTTTTACTTTAATATGCTTTCGAATTGCTTAGGGGTCTCATAAAATTCAAATTCTTATTCAGGTTTTTCAAGGTGATAAACTTTGTATTTCTAACAATATCCCAGGTGATTCCCGTGCTGCTGGTCCATACTTTGCACAGCAAGGCACTGCTATTTTAATTCATAGTAGAAGAGCGATGTCATAGATACTGCTTATAAAGCTTTTGTGTTAGTTGTTCCGCGTTGAAAGATATATAGAGTAAAAGATTCAATGGTTAATTAAGTTTGGCAAACAGTGAGTAAAACAAGGTTAAAGGGGGTTGTTTTTTTTTATTGAAGGATTTTTCATAGTGATTGCTTTCCAAAAGTTACTTCTTCCAGAATGCTGTTTTTATAGAGAATATTATACAGTTAAGGATTTGCAAAACCCATTGTTTTGTACTAATGCAGAGGTAAAGCTATGGTATCTTCAAATAATCTTAGCTACTTTCTTGAAAGCTTAAAATACTACTGGAACATCTATTTAACTAATTTGTTTTCATTTTCTTAATCTGATTTGAGACTTAATAATTGTAATTTATTTACAAATTCAAATAGGTTAAGAAGAACAAATTATGCTTTCAATTGTAAAGTGATTATATTACACGTGCACATGTGACCTTTCTGTTATACTCAACAAGTATATTTTCTTTTTCTCTGTTCTCTTCTATAGGGTTAGGTTTACATTTCAAATGGTGATAAAACCCAGAGACATCCATCAGAGTCCCAGAGACTGTGAGAACCTTGGTGACTTACCCCTTCTCTCCCAAAAAGAAGATTTGTTTTCATTCCAGAGTAAAAAAGACCACTCTATCTCTAGGGGGGGCTGGGGGTTAATATGTCAACATACACATTAAGCTTCTAGTTTCATAGTTTTGAGTTCCTCTCCTAGTAGGGACCACTTCTGGTCCTGTCTTCTGAGTGCAGGAGTCCATCTGGTGGTCACCACATTGCCTGTGGAAGAAACTGGAGCATAGGTAACCAGTACTCAGATATTTTGTAATGAAATAAATGATCTGCCTCGGATCCAGAAACCTCTTATTTGCTGTGAGGATAAAGTAAGTAAGATATAAATGTATATTTAATCCCTTATCACATAAGCAATACACTTAGCCTTGTGTTGCTAATAGGTTGTATGGTGACATTTTTAGAGCCCATATTCAATTAGCTGAATTTCACCATGTTTTTGTGGGGGAAAAGAAAAAAAGTTTTTTCCCCATCCATACTGTTTTTGGGAGCTCAAAACAGCACCTTGGTGGCAATAACTGTTCATAAATAGCCTTACTTTTTCATTGTTTACATCCTTCTCCTATTACCCTACAAAAAAACTAATACCCCACAAACAATAGACATTGATATCAACTCTGCAAACTGGTGTCTAAAAGATTACTGGTTCCATCTAGTTCCCTGAAGCCCCAATTAGAGCTCAGAGAAGACTCCCTGCTATAGTCTAAAATGTTTCTATGGCCCAATGTATTCCTACATGAAACACAAAAGATGCAGAGCAATGAGATTCCCTACATCCCCAATAAAATGTTGATTAACATTTGTTTCAAATTTTATTGTAACTACCTTTCTTTACAAAATTAATTTTTTTTTTATTGGACAATATTCATACTGAAAACACAGTGTTCTACAGTTAATTAGGTGCTATGTAAGGCACAGAACCAGGGATGATATGCACTGGTTCACTGAATTTACAATTCAAGTTAATATTATTGTGTGATGCTTCAGTGAGTATGGTATGCCTAAGAGGCTAATGAACTCTATCAGGCCCCTGTCATTTACTGTAGCAGAAAAGGTAAAAGAGATGTAGAACCTCAGTGTTTGGGAAGAAGATGTTTGCCTCCCACGGGTGTTCACCAGAAACTAATTTGCTCACAGTAGGATTGGATAATGATTGTGGCCAGTTGGTTTTACTTCTTTTTATTAAGGGTGCATAATCACAAAACTACTATGCTTATTGCTTGGAAAAATCAAATATAATATTCAAATATAAAAGAAAATAAACATACACACACACACACTAAGACGTCAAGTCTCAAATTTAGTGGTTTCCTGATGTATTTGTTTTTTTATTTCATTAAAAAATTAAAATTTGTATGTGGAGGACCACTTTTGGGGATTTTTATTTTTAAATAAATTATTATTATAACTTGTGGACAAGAAAAAAAAAACTCTAAGTTACTTGAGTTTGGAGTTGACATTTGGGATACAAATATATAAACTCAAAGATGATGTATTATAGAAATGCATATTTAAAAACTATATAACTTTACTAACTAGTATCACCTCAACAAATTTAATAAAGATGAAAAAGAAAGTTTACATAAAGCACATAAATTGTTTTATTGAATGCATCTACCGAGAATAAAAATAAACTCAACTTTGATTTTCTTTTATAATTCAAACAATGAACCATATCCTTGACAACTGTGTACTCTTATCAACTTAATCATAATTATTAGCATATGTTGGCTGACTAAGAAATACTAACTGACCAAGGAATTCCATAACTTATACATAATAAATCCAAAGGTATTTGTAAACTGTTATCATCCAGAATATTTGCTAATTATTTTGTATTGTAAGAAAATCTAATACGCATTTTACATCATTTCTCTCTGATGCTCTCAAAAGTCACGATAGATATGATTTTGGGTATCAGAAATGTTACTTAAATTGCACAAATTTTAACAGTTTACAGATAGAGCAGCCAGGATATGTCCCAGATTTTTTAACAATGAAACATCTGTGTACACTCTATGTTTCCATATTGTTTTTCCTTCTCCTGATAGAGACAGTTAGCCATCATAGTACACAAACATGGATCCATTCAGCTTAAATGTCCACGAAGATGAGTCCTTTATTTTGTGATAATATTCTTACTTGCAAATATAGTGCTCTATTTTACATGTCTGAATTTCTTTCTAGATGCTTTAACTGACCCTCATTGATAATTTCAGTATGTGACGGTTGACAGATAAAAAGTTAATTCACTATCTCCAAATTTATTTGACCTCTACATTCAGAAAATATTGAAAACTAACAGTGAAATCATAAGATAAAAATGAACTTAGTAAACAATAAAATGCTAAATAATTATGCAATTTCATTCACAAATTTTTATTAGTAATACACTGTAGATGCATATGTGTATATATATGTATATATATATCAGTATGATTTGTATATACAATCATTTATTATTGTTATTATTAACTGGCAAATTTTGATTACCACAAATGATATTGATTTGCTTTTTTTTTTTCAAATTAATTGCATTCTGTTTTGAATGGCTGACAAAAATACAATTGCTGCTATATATACTTACCTTTCCAGTAGATGGTAGTACAGATGTTAATAAAAGAACATATAGTAGTATATATTTTGAAAAGAGAGAGGTATTTTAAAATTGAAAATAGTATAATAAAAACACGGTGTTAAATATTGTAAGAATGACATCCACATATCTATAGTCACTTAGTTTAAAAACTTGAAGTTTAAAAATGGTGTATTTGTTACTTATTGCTTCTAAATAACATAAACTTGAAAAAAATCAAAAATTCAATTACCAGAACACAAATCCCTAATTTATCACTGTAAATCCAAATACTGCTCTGTTCAAATAGCCCATTTGATGTCTTAATGCACTATTTTTTTAAAGATTTATTTTATTGGTTTTTTTAAAAGATTTATTTTTATTGTTTTTGACAGAGA
>PVKE010048138.1:0-11689 GCA_004027555.1 Craseonycteris thonglongyai | reverse complement strand
ATAGGGGAATACAAGAGTTTGCTGGGTTTCTTGTTTATAGTATTTGCTAATGCCATCCAGAGTCATTTGATACAAATGAGACAAGAAGATAAGGTGTTAGTTATCCATTTTTAGTGGTCTGGTATTTTTGCACACAACATATCAATAGGCTGACCAGATGTACCATTTTAAATGTTATAGAAAACAATGCTACTATCTCATTTCAAATATTATGTATGATCAGCTTATAGATACCTTGAATTTAGCCCAGTGAGATGAGGCTGACCACACGTACCATTTGAAACATTTCTGTCCCATTTAAAATGGTAGATCTAGTCAGCCTACCTATCAGGTAGTGTTAAAAAGAATAAACAGATAAATATAAGTAAAGCACCATAAGCAGTCTTCTAAATGAAGGTAATTTTTGATAATTCTGTTCAACCAAAAAGAGAAAAATAGAAAAAACAACCCACCCCTCCGCCAATGCATATTATTATTATTTTAGGGGTGTCTGTTTAAAGTCGGTGAGAATAAGGTCAACACTTTTTCCAGATACAAGGCATGCCACTTCCAGCAAGCTCGGAGTCCTGTGTAAATGAATTGGTGATTGTAGTTTTCACCCTATACCTATAGAACATGTCTTAAAGTTGATATGTAGTTTCGACATAGTTGCTCTGATGTAGCCATTACCAAATAATGTGAACAACAGACTTTCTTTTCCCCGAACCTTGACCTAACCCTGAGCTTTATCCCAACCCCGATCTTCACTGTGACAGATGCTGCTAAGGAGCAAGGTGACTCTGAAATGGAGTCTGGGCTCCTGGCCTACTCAAGTTGGACCAATAACGTGTCTTGTATTTGTAAGAGATCCTAGAGTCTTCTCTTCCTTTCATAAACACCTCAGCATTGACAAAAAATAAAGTAGCGACATTGTTTTAGGAGACTGACTTGGAGCTAGGTGGATTCCATCGAGGGTGTGAGGCTTCTTAAGGCAGCTTTAGGAGGAGGAAAAAAAAGAGATGCAGCAGCACATAGGAGACATGTTAACCTGTGAAGATCCCAGCTTCGGCAAATGGAAAGCTTTCTGTGGACGGTACAGTAAGCGTTCTTTTAAGGTCCATCCCAAGAGCAAACATCCAGGATCTACTTCAGTTAAAGCTTATGAAATTGCTTTTTATAGGTAAAAAGGGACTTCATGTTGGTAATGTCAGATGGCTCAACGTTACTTACCTCACTTTGGCACAGTGGATAAAATATGGGAACTTTCAGCAAACAGAACTGGATCAAAATTCCAGATCTACTGACTAAGTGACTTCAGTACAGTATCATAGCCTATGTGAGCCTTAGTTTCTTCATCTGAAAATTGAGGAGACAAAAACCTACTTTACAAGATGGCTATGTGAATTACGGGTAACATGCAAAAAGCATCTTGTGCAGTTCTTTCAGTCAATACTAGCTACTATTAACCCAGGGAGATTATTCTTAAAGTTAGCGTTATAAATGTCATAAGGAGGATGTATGCACAGGAAGTAAACTAGTAGCTGGCTAGGGCTTGAAATTGTGGGGGGAGGGGAATGTGAAGTGATTGCTAATGGATTCCTTTTATGGTGATAGAAATGTTTTAAAATTAGACTGCAATTATATTTACATAACTCTGAATATACAGATATTCACTTGTACACTTAAAATGGGTGAATTGTGAGGTGTGTGAATTATATCTCAACAAAGCTGCTTTTAAAAAGTCAAAGGAATACACATAGAAAAAGTTAAGAGCAAGAGCTTGAAACTATTTGGAAAAAATATCCAGACTTGCCCTTTCACAAAGCTCATTTATAGGCTTTAAACAAACAAATAGGGGAAGCTGGGATGGCTCTGCGGGTTAAGTGCTCACTTTGCAGCCCCGGAGCCCGAGGATCCAATCCCGGCCCCAACCCATGCGGACCCACATGCTGAACTGGGGTGTGCTCCCAGTTAAGTTCTTGCCGGGGCCTATGTGGGAGGCTCCTGGCCCAGTTCCTGCCCTGCGCAGCCCTGTGCCCACCTGTGGAGTGAAACTATATGGGGAACTAATGATGTCAACTATGGAGACCGCTCTGGGTCCTGCCCCTTCTCTCTGTCTCTCTCTGTCTATCTCTCTCTCTGTCAAAACAAACAAACAAACAAACAAAAAACACTAAAAATAAATCTTTAAAAAAGCAAACAAACGAACACACACACAAAGCTCCGCGTACTTCTTGAATGAGTCCAGTTTCACAAGAGGCGTCGTCACTGAGCATTATTTCTGGCTGCCTGTTTCTTCTACCAGCATGGGGTGGTGGATTTTTGCTCTTCTGCATCTGGCGCACATGTAGTTTTGATACAGCAAATGTCATGAAGTAAAGATGTATTCTAGTACTTACTTCAGAGTTGAAGGAAAAGCTCCAATTGACAGACTGTTTTGTCTGTCTCACATCTCAAACCTCCCAGTGTTTGGTGCAGAGTCCTGTGACTGAGAAAGCTGTGTTCCTGAACGTCCTCCTGTTCCAATTGCACAACCGCACAGCTTGGACACCGTTCAATCACCATACAGAGTCTGGACAACGTCAAAAGCAGACCAGGGAGGCCTAAAAAGAGGGCATAATAGTAACTCGCCCAGATGATCAAATTACATTTTCCTCTTCTAACTGTTAGCTATTTACAGGGACACAAGTTGAAGATGCCTCTGGGTCCTATTTAATCCCTATGTAGAAACCAAGCATTTGGTAATAGAGGGCCAGATTCTTATACAGGGAATTGTATAGAACTCTACTGAATGCAAATCTGAATGGAAAGGGATTCCAGTTTTGAATACTGCATTTATAAATACTTCATCCTGATATGGGTGAGGTTTTTACCCCAAAGCGTAATGCAGTATATAAGGTTTCCCCTCAACCATCTATGTAATTTATGTCTAAAATAAGAACAGTTATCAAGGATTATAGGAACTGCTTTTGTTTTCATTTCTCTCAAGGTATTGTTGGAACTCATCCTTGATCTTAACCCATTTCTTGTTTAGGAGCATGTTATTTGGCATCCCTGTGTTTGTATATTGTAAAGTTTTCTTTTTTTTTTCTTTTTCTGATAATTGATTTCTAGTATCATATCATTGTGGTCAGAGAAGATGTTTGATATGCTTTTAATCTCCTTAAATTTGAGATTTGTTGTGTCGCATAACATGAAGTCTACCTTGAAAAATCTTTCACATGCACTTAAAAAGAATGTATTTTCTGCTGATTTGGGGTGAATTGTCCTAAAAATATCATTCAAATTCATCTGATTTATTGTATCATTTAAGACCACTGTTTCCTTGTTGAATTTGTCTGGAGGTTCTATCCAGTGATGTCAGTGGGATGTCAGACACCCCGACCTTGACTGTATTACCGTCAATCGCTCCCTTTACGGTAGTCTATATTTGCTTTATAAATTTAAGTGCTCCTATGTTGGGTGCACAAATATTTACAAGCTTTATATCCTCTTCTTGGATTGACCTCTTTATCATTATAAAATGTCCTTCTCTAGCTCTTATTATAGCCTTTGTTTTAAAGTCTGTTTTCATCACTTTGTATATATTTTGTCAATACCTTCTTTCCTGTCATATTTCTTATGAGAAATCAGCTTACAGTCTTATGAGAGCTCCCTTTAGGTAACTAACTGCATTTCTCTTGTTGATTTTAAGATTATTTTTTCTTTAACTTTTGGCATTAAAATGGTGTGTCTTGGTATGGGTCTCTTTAGGTTCATCTTGTATGGAATTTTCTACATTTCCTGGATTTGTATATCCTTTGAGTGTGCTGTTTTTTGGGCTAATCAGGTGGTATTTTGTTGTGGTTTGAAGCTGGACACCAGTGTGCTGGTTCTGAGGCTTCTTGGGAAGCACTTAAGTGGTGGCTGAGGTCAGATACTGCCTGTGACTTGTCTGGGGTGACCTAGTAGAATCTACAAATCTATCCGTAGTTAGTCATTGCCTATTCTGACCCTGGAGGTGTGTGGGAGCAGCCATGCTGGGACCCAAGGCCAGCCACCCCCAGTACCAGGTCTGTGGCAGCCCAGCAAAAGGCCCAGGGCACCCCAGGACCTGCCACTACCTGCCAGTTCTCCATAAAGCTCAGCTGCTATAAGAGCCTTGGTGGTATGGGAGTTGAGTTGGGTGGGATCTCACAGAGTCACCAGCATGGGCCAAGTGGTGTTTAATAGGTTAATGCAGACTGTTATTTGATCCCAGCTCTTAGCTAAGTCCATTTCAAAAATGTCTGAGCACACTGAGATAAGCTGCTGCCTGCTTGGTGCATGTGGACTCCTGAAAGTTGTCTGAGAAAGATTGCAATGTTGGCCAACACTGGTTGCCGAACAGCTGTGATAAAGCTGCTGGAGTTGAGCAAGTTGAGCAGGTTTGAGTTCCTGGGAATCATCAGGGTAGAGTGAGCAGAGATCACCGGAGCAATTAATACTCAGATTTGGAAGTGTAGGGAGGCGTCTGAACACAGTAACAATGGCAGCCATCCATCGGCTACATGGGAGGAGGACTCAACTGTGGGACAGTGGTGGGTTTCTCATCTGTTCCTTGCCTTGATACCATACAACTCAGTTTCTTTTCATGTTTCTGGCACCTCTCAAGCTGCAGTCCTCTCACTGGACTCCTGGGTGAGTTCTGGTGAATGGCTGAATCTGTGTGTGGACATTTTACGAAGCTGCCTTTTGTCTCACTCAAGCAAACACCATCCCTGCTGATTTTCAAAGCCAGAGGCTATGGGGGCTCCTCTCCCTGGTACTATGGCTCCAGGCTAGGGAGCTCAATGTGGGGATAGGACCTCTCCTTCTTCAGGGTGGGGTGTGTCTCTACAGTCACAGTGTCCCCCTCTGATTCTCACCTACCACACATGGATATGGGGCCAGCGTGTTCACTATCTCTGCCTCTCCTACAAATCTCAAGGTGGCTTCTGTTTTATATCCTTAGTTATAAGACTTCCATTCAGCTATTCTTCAGATGGTTGTCCAGGATGGTTTTTCTATAATTTAATTGCACTTTTAATGCAGTCATGGGAAGAGGCAAGCACAGCATTCACTTACCACACCATCTTGGCCTGAACTTGTATTTTATTTCAATGACAAAGGTTTATTTTTATTGAATGTCTTCTCAAGAGAAACATTATATACCCTTAATTTGAGGGTATTATTGAAAAAAAACTTTTACATGATACTAGTTTTTAAAGATTGGTGTCTTGGTATTCTGTTCCTATGTCAGTATTTTTTTTTCTAGGCATTTATTTCTTCATGACCCAGTACGAATCCGTCCACTCTAATTGTGTCACTAATCTTTGGAGAAAGATATGATGCTGGATACTATCATTACTATTACATGCTATATTTTTTGGAAGAAAGTTTCTATGCTTTTATCAGAACATACATGCCCTTAGAATTTCTCTTCATTTGAAAATGTCAAAGCAATGACAGATATAAAGTATAGCAGGAGTGTAACATGGGGGTATATTCTATGACAACAGTCAAATAAAGCCACAGGCAATTGTTCCTGCTTTGAAGGCCAAGAGAAAAGTATTAAAATAATATAGTCAGAGAAGTAAAGAGTCATACTTCCCTTAATAATAACTAGACAGCATTTTTTCTTCCTGGCTAAACAATTCCAAAATTCCGAAAGCTTAAACTGCATTACCTCTCTGGTCCCCTGACTAATTGGCAGAGGATTCTGCTGCATTGTAAGTTGTGCTCCAATTGCTCATTAAGGTCACATTTTATGAGTATTTTTGGCTTACTTAGCAGATAGCACATCAATCAAATCCTACATGTGAGTAGGTATGAAACAAATGCTACCAACAAGCCCAGGGAGGAAAATTCAGAAAAGGTCCAGCAGAAACGATTAAGAAGATAAGCCTATGGCTATAGCGTTTGACACAAAGTTGGATTTAAAGTTACAATAAGAATTGAGTTACTGAGAAGCAGATGATACTATATTCAATTTTAATACAAGACTTTCAGTGGTTGGACAAAGGAAGAGTAAACAGACAAAGCTAATAATGTTGTCTCTAAATATTAGATTGTTGACTTCCCAGTTGCAGTCATAGTAAAAACATTTGTAATAGAGTAACACACACATGTTGCCTTTAAGAGCTACACTTATTAATAACTATAAACAATTATGAGTTCCATGTTTATACAGCTTTTACCCTGAAAATACTGTCAAAAACATGAACTGTGGTACAGGTAGAAATTAAGCAGAAAGTTTGACTTGAGGAATCTGAAATTGGAATTCACATATGCCAATTCAGCTGGAAATTAAGGGAGAGACTGATAAAGAAGATACACATTGAGATTTCTCAAACTTGCATATAAACTCTCCTCAAATCCTTGTGTGATCCATGAACCATGTATTTATGGGGGATGGGGGGGGGCACATTTCTAAGAGCCCAGGAGAAATAAAGAAAGACTGAAGACTGAAAATATTGCACAGATAAATCAGCATATACCCATTGCAAGTAAGACAGAGTTTGGAATTTATAGGAGTTATGCAAATACTTTAGATGTACCACTAAAACCTCAGAATGGGCTTGTATTAAAGACAAACATTAACTTTACGATATTAAGGCATTTACTTTAGGAAAAATAACTGAGAGGGAGACATCTTAACAGAGCATGAAAGAGAGCCTCCACAGGTTCAATTTGATCATTAAGTAATTTATAACAAATATTCTTTAGAGGAACGTAACAGAATTCATGGATTCTATACTTACCTGAATTGCCTGCTATAAAAATACAAAAAAAAAAAAATGAGGCTTGTAGAGAAATGGGGGGGGGGGGGGAAATTTTACCTATATCAAGAAAAAATACAATTAAAATAAGAGAAATTCTAGATAACTCAGAATATTCAATTAGCAGAAAAATATTTTGAAATACTCATCATAAATATACTCAAGGTGTTAGAATAAAAGATTGTCAAACTGAGTGAAAAATAGGGGAATCTCACTGAATAAATAAATAACATGTATTTAAAAAACTAAATAGGCATTCTATAATATAAAAGTAAAATATCAGAAATAAAAAATTAATTTAATATCAGATTAAAATAATAGAAGAAATGATTAGTGAACTTCAAGATATGGCAATCAGAATTATCTATATGAAGAGAAAGAAAGATTGATGCAAAAATGAAGAGAAGATTTGTAACTGCCAAGACATTGAGGATGTAAAATATATAAAATGAATCTCAGAAGAAGAGAATAGGGCATCAAAATATTGTTAAAATAATAATTTAACATTAAAAATACAAAAACAAGCATCACTTCACAGATCTCGGAAGCTTAGCAAACCCAAAGTAGTATAAACGCAAAGAAAACTTCATCTAGGCACATCGTAGTCAAATTATGGAAAACCCAAGATAAAGATGTAGTGTTGTTAGAATTGAAAATAGCAGAGAAATAAGACAAATTACTGTCGGTAAAGAGTGATATGTTTTGGCCAACTTTTTACCAAATACATGGAAACACATATAAACATATCTTAAATATAAAGTATTGAAAAAAAAAACCTGAATTCAGAGTTTAATATCCAGTGAAAATATTCTTCCAAATGAGGATGAAAGGAAGACATTTGAAGATAAAAACAAAGCTGAGAGAATGTATTAGTAGAATATCTAATCTATAAAACATGCTTAAGAATGTTCTTGAATCTGAGGAAATTATACCAGGTGGAACTCAGATCTATAGGGAAGAAAAAGCATTAGAGCAATTTAATAAATATCTTTCTCTCACCTCTTAATATTTTCAAAAGATAACTAACTGCTTAAAGCAAAACACATTGCATTATTGAGTTTATAACTTGTGCAGATATAAAGCATATGACAACAATAGCACAAAGGATGGTAAGTATATGAAATTTTGTATTTCAAGTTATTTATTTTTTATATGAATGGGTACAATGTTTACTCTAAGTATGTGATAAGATTAAGATGCACAAGTTAATCCTTAGAGCAGCTACTAAGAATATTAGAGACATAATTAAAAACCTAATACAAGACTTAAAATAAAATAATAAAAAATATTGAATTAATCCAAAGGAAAGCTTTTAATTAGAAGGTATTGCTTAGTTTATTTATATTTCATGTAATATTGATGCAATTAAGTTTAAATCAGCTATCTTGCTAGTTCTTATATATCTTGGTTGTTTCTGTGTTCTTCTTTTATTGTCTCCATTTGGATTATTTCAATATTTTTTACTAGATGAGAAAGCAAGTCACAACTCTATGTTACCTTCAGGAGCTACACTTAAATATAAAGATTATGTATCAAAAGTAAATAACCTAAAAATATATACAATACAAATGGCAAACCTAGGAAAACTGAAGTGATTATAATAATATCAGACAAAATAGATTTCAAGAGGAGTTATTTGTAAATACAAACATTTGTCTTGTCTTAATATATAATATCCTTCTTTCAATGACAGAACTAGATAAAAAAAATAAGTTATGTGAAAATACTACCAACTATTAATAACTTGACCCTGTTAACATTTTATAACACTTCACCCAACAACTGGAGAAAACTATTCTTTTCAAGTGCACATGGAACATTAAGCAAGATGGAGCATTATGCTGGCCAAAAAAATAAGTCTCAATAAATATCAGAAAATTTAAATATTACAGAACAGTTTTCCTATGCAGATTAGAACTAAATCATAAATTAGTAACCAAAAAAGTATTTAGAAATGTGCTCAAATGGTTCAAAATTAAACAAGCTACTTAAAATGACCCTTGAATCTAAGTAGAGATTACAAGGGGCATTATGAAATAAATTCCCCTGGACAGTAGACACCTATGACACCAAGATGATTTCAGTGATACCAGTGAAGGAGAAGAGACTCATGCATGTCAGGACAGGGAAGCTAACAAGCTGGAAATTGATGCGGGAGTTCATCCCTAAAGGCATTACTGAAGCATTTCAAAAGGTTATTTCCAGTATTACAACAAGTATGTCAATTAAAACTAGGGAGCATCACTATGGTGCTCTCAACTTCACATGCTTTTTAACTTTTTTCAGAATTAGTGCCAAATAGAAGATGACTAGATGACTGGTACGTGTACACAGGGAAAAGAAAATAATTCTACCTGAATGATAATGAAAATAAAACATACACAATATGGAAAAAGCAGCTAAAGTAGTGCTAAAAAAGCAGAACAAATGAAATCCAAAGAAAGGAAGTAGGGGATGCTGGGATGGCTCAGTGGTCTGAGCGCTCATCTTGCAGCCCGGAGGAGGTCCAAGGATCCAAACCTGGCCCCGGCCGGTGCCGACTCATGCTGGACTGGGGTGAGCTCCCAGTTCCGTTCTTGCTGATGCGAAGGTCCCGTGTGGGAGGCCTCTGACCTGGTTCCAGCCCTGTGCAGCCTGGTGCCCACCTTTAGAAGGAAACTATGTAGAAAACCGATGACGTGCAACTATGGAGACTGCTCTGGACCCACTCCCTTCTCTCTGTCCCAGTCTCTCTCTCTCTGTTAAAGGCAATAAAAGTAAATCTTGAAAAGTTAAAGTAATAAAGATATGAGCAGAAATCAAAACTTTGAAAAATACATAAACTCTGTTGTAAGTCAATGAATAAATTAAATGGTGAACAAATGACAAATGTCACGCATGAAGGCAGGGATATTACATATCTTCCATACATTAAAAGAATACCTAAGTAATACTATGAACAACTTTATGCTAACAAAACGGACAAGTTGAATGATATGAATTAATTTTCTGACTGACAAAATTTGCCAAAGTGATATGAAAAGAAATAGAAAATCATAATGACACTATGTTTATGAAAGAAATTGAATATGTAATAAAAATACACATTCTGGCAGAAGTAATGCCCTTTTTTTATGAGCTGGTAATCTATATCACATCTTTTATTACAAAATCATGAGCATGTAATTCTGTAACATGACAGTATCACACTCAAGTACACTATATATACTACTTTAAAAAGGGCATTGCATGGGACAGCCGGGATGGCTCAGCGGGTTAAGCGCTCGCTTTGAAGCCCCAAGGACCGAGGATCGAAGCCCGGCTCCAGCCCAGGCGGACCCATGTGCTGAACTGGGGTGTGCTTCCTGAATACGGTAAGGCCCCCAGTTCAGTTCAAAAAAGAAAACAACCAACAAAACATTAAAAAACAAAACTCCCTTATCCACAATTATTAAAGAAGGAAATAACATCAATTTCACAGAAAATTTTATAAGGGTGGGTGTGGGGCGAATCTTTCAGAATTGTTTGTATGAGGTGAGGGTAAGCCAGTTACCAAAATCTAACAAATGTATTAGAGTAACAAAAAGTAACAAAACAATGTTCTTAGGAATATAGACCAAAAAACAAACAAACCAACCAACAAATAAAAAAACATCTTCATGCAGTATTAGTAATTTGAAGAGAGCAATAAAAAGGCAATACATCATGAGTAACGGGTTTCTTTTAGTAATGCAAGATTGCTTGAAAATTCAAAATCAGTGTAATTCACCACATTAAGAGAAAAAGAAAGTATAAAATCATCTCAATAGATACAGAAGAATCATTTCACTAATTCCATATCCTTTCATGATTTAAAAACAAGATACTCTTAACATTTAGTAACAGAACAGAACAGAATTTGCTCAATCCAATGAAAGAGATCCACAAAAATACTAGAACTATCACCTGGTATACCATTGCCCCGTACAATAAAAGGGCTAAAATAGAAAGTAAAATAGAAAGAAAAAGGAAAACACAAAATGTAGAAGATCTGGAATGACTAGAGCTCTCATATATTGCAAGTTAGACTGTAAAATGTTACAACTGCATTGAAGAACTGTTTGGATGACATACAACTATGGAGACTGCTCTGGGCCCTCCCACTGCTCGGTCGCTCTCTCTTTCTGTCAAAAACAATAAAATAAATCTTTAAAAAATGAGATATAGTTGGCATATAACTTTGTGTAAGTTTCAGGTACACACATATTGATTTGATACATTTATACTGTAACTTTGTTGTCATTGTAGCATTAGCTAATACCTCTGTCACAAAGTTATCATCTCTTCTAGTGGTGAGAAAATTTAAAATCTACTCTCTTAGCTAGCTGAATGTTTATTTAATATAGTTCTGTTGTTCATAATCCTTGTATAGTAAGATGTTCAGCACTTATTTATCTACTAGTTGCAACTAGGTACCCTTAAATGACATCTCTTTCTTTGTCCCATCTCCTAAGTTCATGGTTAGCACCATTCCACTCTTGTTTTTTTGAGTTCAGTTTTTGGTTTTGTCTTGGTTTTTCCCTCACATATAACTGATATATGCAGTATTTATATCTTTGCATGACTTACCTCACTTAGCATAATGTCCTCAGGGTCCATCTGTGTTGTCACAAGTGTCAGAATTTCCATTTTTTCTTATGACTGAAAAGTATTCCACTGCATGTATATAGCACATCGTCTTTATCCATTCATCCATTGATGGACACTTAGGTTGACTCTTTTAATACTAATTATGCAAATTTCCAATGGAACCAAACTGAATCACTAACTCAACCAATTAACATTCAATTTTTTAGTGCAAACTTTAATCTCTGTGTATATAGTCTGTGCTGTCTGAAGTACACAGGGACTAGAGAGCTGTTATAAGTACCTCATTATTTTTCTGTGCAGAGTCTTACAGGGCTAAGTTCAAT
>PVKE010048137.1:0-11689 GCA_004027555.1 Craseonycteris thonglongyai | reverse complement strand
TTTTGAGGAATCTCCATACAGCCTTCCATAGTGGTTGTACCAGTTTACATTCCCACCAGCAGTGTATGAGGGTTCCTTTTTGTCCACAGCTTCTCCAGCACTTGTTATCCCTTGTCTTGTTGATTATAGCCATTCTAACAGGTGTAAGATGGTATCTCATTGTGGTTTTTATTTGCATCTCCCTAATTGCTAGTGAAGTAGAGCATTTTTTCATATATCTGTTGGCCATATGTATGTCTTCATGAGAGAAGTGTCTGTTAAGGTCATTTGCCCATTTTTTAATTTGATTGCTTGTTTTTTTCTTGTTGAGTTGTACAAGTTCTTTGTATATTTTTGATACTAGCCCCTTATCAGAGGCATTGTTTGCAAATATTTTCTCCCATTTGGTTGGTTGCCTCTTTGCTTTGTTGATGGTTTCCTTTGCAGCACAGAAGCTTTTTAGCTTGATAAGTTCCCATTTGTTTATTTGTGCTTTTACTTCCCTTGTATCTTGATCTATTTTAATTATAAATTGATGTGGAATTGAAATTCTATTCTTTATTTACTAAAATGGTCTACTTTAGTCAAATAATACCACCAGTGAGGTAGAATTTGAAGATTCCCCCCACATTTTCAAGCCCCTAATTACAGGGGTGGCGAACCTTTTGTTGATTGAGTGCCAAAGTTTATGAACTAAGAGTATACTCGCTCGACTCGCATGCCAACCCATCGAGTGAGATAGAGGTATCGATTATTTTTATGTCTATAAGAGGCATAGGATGTTTTTATGAGAAAAAACAATAATTTTGCATGCCAAAATAATTGCTCCGTGTGCCACTTTGGGCATGTGTGCCACAGGTTTGCCACCCCCGCATATACGCACCCTCCCTGATAAATTATCCATTTAAACCCTATTGTTGCCATGAAGAGATTCTGCAGATGTAATTAAGCCCCCAAATCTACTGACCTAATCATATGAGCCCTTCCTATCTAGGTCTAGAGCTCTGAGACAGAGGAAGTCAGAACTTGACACAGAATTTGTATTTACATTTTTTTTTTCTTACCAGTACTTGTAAGATGTTTTCCATTGTATACATAAGGTGTATTCCATTGCCAGTGGGTCTTGAGAGATTTGTAGTCATTCAAATATTTGTTCACTTTATGCAATATTTAAGTATTCTCTGACTATTCTCAATATTTTTCTTTTTATCTTTTGTTTTTAATAATCTAACTAGATATGCACAGATGTATTTTTATTTTCTCTGCTTGAGATGTGCTGAGCTTTTTGAATCTGTATATTTGTATTATTAACTAAATTTGAGAAGTATTCAGCCATCATTTATCCAAATATATATATATATATAGTTTTTATAAAAGCTTTATATTTTTAGAGCACTTTTAAGTTCATCATAGCAAAATTGAAAGTATGGTACAGATTTTTCTCATATATCCTGTGACTCCACACATCCATACCCTCCCTCATTATCACTAGCCACCATCAAAGTAGCTACATTTCTTACATTTCATAAACCTATATAGGTATATCATAATCATCCAGAGTTCATAGTTTACCTTAGGGTTCCTTCTAGGTGTTGTATATTCTATGGATTTTAGGTAAATGTATAATGACTTGTATACATCATTATAGTATCAACCAGAGTATTTTTAAAGCCCTAAATATCCTCCATAATCTGTCTCTTCATCTCTCTCGACCATCCCAATCTTTGGCAATCATTGATCTTATTATTCTTTCCATTGTTTTGATTTTTTTCAGAATGTCATATAGTTGGAATCATATAGTATATTATGTTTTCAGATTGGTTGCTTTTATTTAGTAATATGCATTTAAGATTCCTCCATGTTTCTCCATGACTTGATAGCTTATTTGTTTGTAATACTGAATAATAAATATCCCATTGGATGTATCATAGTCTGTGTATTTATTCACCTACTGAAGGACATCTTGGTTGTTTCCAAGTTTTGTAAATTATTGGTAAAGATGCAGTAAACATTGTGTGAAGGTATCTGTGTGGACATGTATTTTTAGTCCCTCAGGTAACAAGGAATATGGTTGCTGGATCATATAGTATTCCCACCAACAATGAATGAAGGTTCCTGTTGTTTCACATTTTTGTCAGCATTTGGTGTAGTTAGTGTTGTGGATTTCAGACATTCTAATAGGTGTGTAGGTATGTTATTATTGTTTCAATTTGCATTTTCCTGATGGCATATGGTGTGAGGCATTTTTTTCATGTTTATTTTCTATCTGTATATCTTCTGTGATGAGGTGTCAAAGGTATTTTTTCTTTTTTCTCCCTCCATTCTTTTTTTTCCTCTTTCTTCTGGAACTTCCAATTATATGGATATTAAGCATTTTGACTTTGAGCCATAGTTACCTAAGGCTCTGTTCATTTTTTCCATCATTAAAAAAAAATATCTTATTCAGGTGGATGATTTTCACTGATCTATCAAGTTCATTGACTCTTTTCTCTGTCATTACCATGCCATTACTGTGCTATTAAGCTAATTTAATGTTTTGTTTTGTTTTTTATAATTTTTTAAATTGTTTTTGACAGAGAGAGAGATACAGAGATACAAAGATAGAAAGACAACTGACCTGGGGGGAACTCCCTAGTTCAGCATATGGGTCCGATCGGGCAGGGGCCGGGATTTGATCCTTGGTCCCCAGAGCTGCAAAGTGAGCGCTTAACTGACTGAGCCATCCCGGCTTCCCCATTGTTTTGTTTTTTAAAGGGAAATATTTTCTTTGTTTTTTCTTTGTGGTTTTTTTTCAGTTCTAGTTTTACATTGGCTCTTTTTAATATTTGATATTTTCAATTTTGTTTATGAAATTTACTTACTTTTCATTAACGAATAGTAAAGCTTTTTTTGTGTTTGTTTTGTTTTTTTGGATTAGCATAATTATAATAGCCAGACTAAAGTTTTTCTCTGACTACTTCAATACTTACTGTCATTTTGGGATAAGTCTCTGTTGACTTTTTCTCCTGAGAGTGGGTTAGTTCTTCATGTGTTGAGTAATTTTGTAATTTTATCTTCTACATTGTGAACATTTCCGTGTGGAAACTCTGGATTTTGTTATATTACACAAAGAATCATTAAAATTTTTGTTTTAGTTAACAATTAACTTGGCTTCAAATTACAAACTTTTTCTCAATTTAGGATGAATGGCAATTAAATTCTCCCTTCAGATTGTGTGAAGTCTGACCTTCAAATGTGTGTGGCTGAAGAGTCAGCCAAAGACCTAGATCAAGTTTTACGTGTACAATTAGGTATTTCCTTTTACTAGCTCATTCCTTTCTAAGATTTTCCCCAGCTGTACTTCACTCTCTAACAGCCCTAAGGGCTGCTGGCTTTTTCCCTAGATTTGTTGACTCAGAAAGGAAGCTGACTTTCTATTGAGATTTTAGCTACCCTGCTATTGCTGTCTCAGAGCAAAATTGCAGAGTAAAAAACACACTTTGCTTGTTGCTTCCTTTAAGTTTTGATTTGTTTACAAATTCAGCTTGCTTTGTTTAAGCCAACCATTTTAAGAATACATGATACATTTTGTTACAAGAAATATTTAATTATGCTGATTTTTCATATATAAATACTTACAGTATTTGGTTTCATAAAGTGAGGAAATAACATAGCAAGGAAATAATATAGCAGAATGGTAATATATGTTGTAAATTTATTATAAAGCATAAATAAAATAATGTATATAAATTTCTTAGAGTGATAAGCAAAAAATAGGTGTTCAAAAGTTGGTAGATATTTAACTTTGGGCATAAGTTGATGCCAAGAAAGTTATTACTTGTTATTTTGTTTCATAAATCCAAGGCAGAAAATGTCATTGGAGCCACTGACATTGGAATGGGAAAGCATGATGATTAGAAAAAGTTTCTTTCGGAGTGATGCCCTCCTGATGAGAATTTTGGACTGAAACTGTAGCACTGTAGCATCTTAGCAGGTCTCTAGTTCTGTCATAATCTTTGACCTCTACTAGAGTTCTCAGTGCAGATAAAGGAATCTTTTCACTGACCTTTCCATATTTGGAGTGTTTAACCTGTATCCTTAGCTTTAATTAATAAACATCATATACTTGGTTGTATTGCTTTTATACCCAAAAGATTCATGCTGTTTTAGATTATTTTGCTTTCAGTCAATAAAGATTGATTTAGCTACTTAACAAAGGAGCATAATCTATTGCAAATCACATATAAATCTATATTTCATTTAGAGCTTAGCAATATGAACAATATGTGGATGTATGCATGCCTTTGTATATGTGCATGAATGCTAGCTAATACATTTTTACAGAATATTTAATCTATACATCCCAAGTTCTTGACTTTATCTCTACATCTCAAACTGTAAAGGAAATGTCTAATTGCCTTTGGGTAATGAGAAATAAAGTTACAGCATTCTATATTATTCTGAGGGATACTCGGTACATAATTTTATTAATATATTCCTGAGCTAATGCATTGCAATCAAAACAGAGTTCGACATGGTAAAGATTATAGAAATATCCTTCTTTGATAAAGCCCTGAAATGGTCTTGGGACCTGAAGCAGATTTGTTTCAGTAGAGTTCAGAAGCTGGCCAGGAAACATAAATTGCTATGAGATTGTAAAAAGCACACTGGACTTAGGCCAGTTATTACCTCTGAAATAAAAGAGTAATTTAAAAATCAGGACACTATTTTTTTAACCAATAGTGAGTAGAGGAATTTCAGATAGGGAGAAATATATTTTGATTAATTTTGCCCTTTTCCAAGGGAACCTGGCAGCGTTGTCCTTCACCAGCTGGAGTTTATGTAAGACCTTATGGAACAAGTCAGCCAACAGGGAGTAACAATAATCTAATCTTAGTGGCCTGGCTACGACCTTGCATGAGCCACTTGCTTAAGTAAAGTGTTTTTCAATTTCCCACTAGGGGACCGAGAATACAAAAGTATTGCACTGGCTTCCCTCATGTGACCAGACTTCTCTGAGAAAGTCATGATCCACATGTATTCCTATTTGCCTCATTTCTTGAATATTCTGGATAAGGAAGAAAAATAACAGAAGCTAAGATTAGTACCTATCTAGCTATGCAATAAACAACCATGACCTTCTAAGTTTAGGAGAGAGTTAAAGTTGGAGATTTTCTATTAACTTTAGTTCATCCTGATAGGCACAGTTTTTAAATAAAATATAGATAACCAATATTATATGCCCAGGTTCATGCTGGGTGCTGCACTTGAAATTCTGCTTTGTTTTAATTGTAGTGTATCTGCTTTGCTTAGCTTCCTACTTGGCTAAAGACAATTTAGATATTATGTTCCATGTTGTTTTTTCCTCTGAAATTTGTACAAATATTGGTTATTTCATCTGAGATTGCCTTTAGGTTTGTTCCAGTGCTAAGTATACTACCAATCATTACCCTCACTCTTGGGCAGTTTCTAGAATAGTATTTATCACAGTGCATATTATTAACATATGTGTTTTTATAAAGGAGACATATTTTGTTGCATGGAATACAGTATGTCACAAAGACATATGACCTTATAAGTTCAATGCATAGCATAGATAATTTACTCTCCTGAAGAAATTAGATGACTTTCTGACATGTGTACTCTTCAAGAAATTCTGTACTGGAATGCAGTTATATATCAAGGAGCAAAGCTATAGGGTAAAGTTATTTTTAGTTACAGATTATGGACTATAGTCACATTAGTTCTTTACTATTTTTTAGAAAATATTCCAGATTTTTAAAAAATATGTAACATTCTCTAACTCTGGACTTATTCTAATTATACTTAATCTTTATAAATGTGGATAATACTGACTTTTATGGTCTTTATACTGTTTTATTCTATCTGTTCATTTGTATTTACCACTTATTAATAGATCTTTTTCCCTTGAAAAGAAAAAAAATTAGGTGTTTTGTTTTGGATTTTAAATGCTGCTTTTCCTATATAGCAAGCTGAGATACGAGGGCTGTCCAGAAAGTATCCAGCCATTAAACCATTCTCGTTATATTGACAATGGCTGGATTTTTTCCGGGCAGTCCTCCTGTATTTGAGCTGAGCCAATGAGAATTTGTTTTATTAACTATATTATGCTCCCTGTATTAACACATAGAATAAAACACCGAGATGTTAACATGATCTTAAATTCTAATTCAAGAGAATCTTTCCTTGCTCCTAATAGCTTTACTCCTTGGGTCCACTGACTACTTTGATTATATTTGATTATTTGAAGAACATTTAATTAACAATTCTGGGTTTTGTTCTTTGTTTAGTATTGTAGAATAGAAAGCTCTTAAAATAAAATGATGGCATGAGGACAACGGAACCAAGTATTCTCCGTCTTCTCATGCTTCATGTCAAGTATTTTCTTAATTTGAAGACTGTATATGCAATTATCACTGGGGTGAACAGCCCTGGGTGGTCCGTGCATCTTAGAAGACTTGCACATTTAATTTTCTATAGGACTGATAGCCTCTGATTTACAGTACAAAGAGCTTTATTTTTTAAAAAAGGGCTTGCATGTGCTTCCATTATTTAAGCCTCAAAACAACCCTTAGGAATCCTTATTATCTCTGCATTATAGCTGATGCCCATAGATATTTTTTAAAGTCAACTAAAATTCACAATATTCTATCTTCATTTCTTTTTAATACCAAAGTACCATGTAAGGTTTCATAATAGATTGTCTTATAACTGTATTAGTTACGAATTAGATTTTTCCATTTAAAATAATACCCCAAGAAAAAGATGTACTATTTACTAATGGAAATATAAGAATATTTTATCTTGTTATCTCTGTGTGAGATAGAAAGATGAAAATGCAACTTTTTTTTAATGTTATTTTGAAGCAATCACCTGACACAATCCTGAATCTTGTATGAGGCCTGTCCTGCCACATTCCTAAGAAGTTTATAAAAATTGATTGGTTTTGTCAGGATCAGAAAATATGACTTATTTTGTGTTTGCTTCCCACATGGGAGAGTTTGCTTTATTATTTTTAATGATGGGAAAATGAGCATAAATTCCACAAATTAACAGTGGTTTATAAATTTGCTCTGATGAACAGTATATATAATGTATGACATAGTTTCCATACATTTTTTTATTTTATTCCACTTGCCTTAAATATACTGAGAAAATATGACTTTCTTTTTCATGGAAATTTCAGAAATAATGTTTCAGTAATCATAGGTGACTAGAACCAATCAATGTATGCCTGTTAAACTGCTGACTAGGGTAGTCAAGGCTTCTTTGTCTTATTTTTGTAGTATTATTTCTTGAGATCCAAGTATTACAGGTAAAGTACCTTCAGCTAGTAAAAACTTATACTTCCATTAGATTGTTGATAAGATATATCTAAATCTATTAAACACATACACACACACACATATTTTTTTCTTATTTTACTTACCACTTTGCTTTGTATTAATAGCTAAGCTTCTAAGCAGGTGCATATAAGTCTAGTCATAGGAGTGAATTCCTAATATTTAAAAACAGAATATTCTGCAGTTAGTGAAAAATGTTTTCTAATGCATGTTTAGAAGTCCTCAGTACTTTATAAGATGGATTATGCAATAGCAGATATATCTTTCTCTATATTTGTACTTATATTTACATATGTATGTTAATATTATGCTTTCGTATAGGCAATGGGATCTTGTTCATTTTAATGAAACTGCTATATATTTTTGAGTCCTCCCTTTCTCTAAACACCAATATCTTCCTGGCTGGTCAATAAGTCTT
The DNA here is from genome assembly GCA_004027555.1 of Craseonycteris thonglongyai. Lineage (NCBI taxonomy): Eukaryota > Metazoa > Chordata > Mammalia > Chiroptera > Craseonycteridae > Craseonycteris > Craseonycteris thonglongyai. The sequence goes on along the minus strand of PVKE010048137.1, from coordinate 3,949 downwards.
ATAATAAAATCTCAAATTCTAGCTTCAAAATATTTCTTGATTTCATCTTCTACCTTTGTCCCTCTAAACTTAGGTAAAATGTATCTCTCAAGATTACTGCAAGAGCCTTTTAAATAAATTCCATGCTTTGAATAGCACACCTATATAATCACATTTTACGTACCTCTAAGAGTTATTTTTCTAAAAGCATGTATCTGGCAGTATTTTTTCTCTCTTTTAAAACCTTTGAAGTCCCCTCCTTGCTTCAGGGATGTAGAGCCATCACCTTAGCAGAGATCTTAATGAGTTGCCTCAGTCCAAGTCTTTAGCTTTAAGTATAGCCAGTATGTCTTTAATGCACATGCACTTTTCACAATTTGTAACTGTGTTTATGCAACTATTTCCCCTTCAAGCACCAGTTTAAATTTAACCTCCTCTGTGATGTCTCCCTCAAAGTCCCAAAGTAAAATTTAGTATTTCCTCCTCTTCTTTGTCAGGGTACCTGTTCAATTTATTTATAATATTCATTCTATTGTAACAATTTTGTTAGTTTGCTTACTTTCTTCCACTAGACCTCACAGCTGGATTGTAGTTTCCATGAGAGTATGGACTTTATGAAATTTGTTTTTTCTTTTCATTTTCAAAGGGACTAGTTATCACATATTATGTGGTCTTTAAGACTGTCTGAATTAAACAGAATAAAACATTGTGCATTTTTGTGTAACATTTGTGCTTATAAAGGGTTACCATGGAAAAATAAGTACTTTAAGAAATAAATGTTATAGTAATTGCTTTATTTTAAAAAGAAAAAAAACAAAACAAAAAAAACCCAACATAATAAAGCCATAGACCAGGAAGGAGCAAGAACAAAACATTAACTGAGACAATTATTATAATCACATAATGCTAACAAGTAAGTGACTGATACACACATGACTGGGGAACTTTTGGAAACAGAATGAATGGAGGGGGAATGCGTTTGTTGGGAATCTTATTATTTCAAGTAAAACTAACCTGCTTTTTAAGATAACTTAGAGGCATCTCATAAAAACTAAGAGCAACGATCCTCTCTGGGCTCAGAAAAAAATTAGAAAGGATCTGGAACGCCTCTGCTTCTATCACATCTACTCATCTTAATGTGTCTATTATTCTCTCTACCTTAGATCAGTTTCTCTGTTATAATTTGATGACTCTCCTTCAAGATAATGGCCAGATTAAGGTTGGTATCCTTAAGTTTCAAATTTACTTTATTTTTTTTATTGTTTTTGACAGAGAGTCAGATACAGAGACAGAGACAGAGAGAAGGGGTAGGGCCCAGTACAGTCTCCATAGTTGCACATCATTGGTTTTTTCACATAGTTTCATTCCACAGGTGGGAGTGGGACTGCACAGGGCAGGAACTGGGCCGGGGTCTTCACCCTGGTGAGAAATGAACTGGGGGCACTCCCCAGCTCAGCATATGGGTCCACACGGGCTGGGGCCGGGATTTGATCTTCGGTCCCTGGGGCTGCAAAGTGAGCACTTAACCCACTGAGCCATTCCGGCTTCCCATAAATTTACTTTTTTTAATAGGTGGCAAACTTGGCCAAGCTTGAACAAGATGTCCACATCTGGACCAATTATGTGCAGGAGAGGAGAATGGGTCACTTTTGGTTCCAGGATGGGTGCTCCCCGCTAAGATGTGAAATTGCTACATGAAAAAGACTGTTGCTACCAAATGAGCTTTCAGGGTATATGGACAAAAGATTGTTTGTTTATCATTAAGATATAAAGTATTATTATTGTTTTAAACTTGGATAAATAAATCTCCTGCCTTTTCTTAGTGTTAAAGCAATAAACAAGAGATAAGAGTAATGAAAATTAAATCAAACCCATGGGACTAACTGTTGCTCTGATTTAAAATTGCTTGCTTTCCTCTAACCCTCTGTTGGCCCTTAAGAAATGTTAGGACTCTTCTATCCTCTTCCTTCCATTTGCATAAGAAAGTTTTTACCATGGTCCCTAGGAGAGGAACTATTTGGAAGATAATCTGACCCTTTCACTCTGTCTTCTCTCTCATTCTTCTCTAGGGCGAAGAGTAACTTGCTAATGTGATTGAAGATGTTGGGAGAGAGGACTGCTCTCCCTGTGTCAAAGTGTGCAGAGGGCAGTGACCTTCTCCTTTTGTGCCTGTCCTTTAAGCAGTATCCCTAGGGCAAAGGTTCAGGGTCAGCTATGAGACAGGGTAGTAATGTGAGGATTTTTACTCCTGCTTTTGGAGTTCAACAAGTTTGAAGTAGATTTGCCCTTAAGTGGGTATGGGAAGAAGTATATGTAAATTAGAAATCCTATTTTTCTATAGGTTTAGGTTGCATTTTCTATATCAAATTTTTCAGTATTAAAACTGTTTTCCCCTTTGACCTTAAATCACATCTGAATAGCATCAATCAACCCCCAAACATGGTGCATGATCTAGAAAACCATCCGATATGAACTACAGCTTTCATGCTTGGAAACAAACAAACACATTTAATTTATTAGATTTATGCCAACATTTTTTTTTTTTTCAGTTACAGAAGTAGAAGCCATCCATTGTTCACTGGTTATGGATTTATTTTTCAGTCTGCCTAGGTCTGAGCCAGGAATAAGGTCTTGCTTCTGACTTTGACCTAAGCAGCATGGCTGAAAAAGGACTCAGATCACCAAGAAAGTAAAAGTTCTTAGTTCCAATAAAGACTTGGCTCAGTAAAGGCACAGCTTTTGTTTTAAAAAAAATGTGGGTGGAGGTTAGGTTTTACTAAATGAGATCATATTGGTTCCCTCTGATGCAATGTTTCCCAGAACACAAAATCCCCAGACCAAGAGAATCAGCATCATATGGGACTTTTCAAAATGCATGTTTTCTGGCTCTGTTCCCAGAGATTCTCATTTAGTGGGTTGAGAATGGGGCTCAAGAATTTGGGGGAAAGTGATTTGCCTTTAATGTAACTTCATATTTCTGAATTTGCTTTGATCTTTAGTTTATGAAAGGAAGGTAAGATAATGTTTAGATTGCAATTTCTCCCTAAAAATTAAAGTGCGCAGGGCATTACTATTACTGAGATTTGGGACATTTTCCTATTGTTATTATCATATTTCAAAAATACTGTTATAGTATCTTTATGATGATATATGGACTCAAATTATTTCAGGTGAGCTTATGTTTGAAAATTCACTGGATATATTTAAGATGCTAAACAGGTTGGGGAGTAGGCTCTCACTCTCAGGCATAGTTGGGTTTGATGTAATTCATGCAATGCTCTGGTCCATTCCAGAGCCGCGTTGAAGCAAATGCCAATGCTCCACAGTTTTGGGGACATGAAGATGGTGGTTGGTACTGGAGTGGCAGCCTCAGGGTGGCAGCAGGACTGCTTGTCTCACTGTTGGTCTCCTCCCCTGAGAGACCAGCACCCATGCGCTGTTTGGCCCATGGGTTGAGAGAACCTTGTTTTCCTAGATCTCATATTTTCAAAATGAAATAGCTGTTCCAGTACTCAAGATACCATCTACCATCACCCAAGCCCTCCCGACCCACTCATCCACAAAGGAGAGTGAGGCATCCTTTTGATAGTTGCTGTTTTGCTCAGCATGTGTGGCTCTACCTGTCCCAGCTCACTTGAGCTCTCCCTGCCCACAGTTGGTAGGCTTGCAAGGCTCCTGATACCAGGGAGGAAGCAAAACTTCTAGAGCCGTGCCTGACAACTTGCAGTTTGTTGACCAGCAACATCACCTGGGTATCAGGTAAACATTTCTTTTTAGAAATCAGAATCTTGAACTTCCCTTTTAACAAAACCTTTAGTTGGTTTATGTGCCATCAATATTTCAGTAGTACTGAATTATTTTTTCCAAACTTCCAAGATAATAAGGACTATATGGGGGTGATTTTCATTTTCCAGATCCATTCTGGTGCTTCAGAATCTTCAAAGTAGAGTCCTGGATATATTTAGGAAAC